>WEIT01018862.1:37934-51322 GCA_013389985.1 Dryoscopus gambensis | reverse complement strand
TGGCACGGTCGGCATCGAGCGGGGGCGAGGTGGCGGCGGGGCGAGGGCGCGGCCCGGAGGTGAGCGGGGGTGACTCCCGCAGGAGGCAATCGCTGCCGGCGAGGTGGGAGCGAGCGGCGGAGTTCCCTTCCGCTGCCCCAGCGTGTCACCGTGCCCGCGGCTTGCCCGGCCATCTGTGCTGCCAGGGCTGAGCACCGCCCGCTGCCAGGCAGTGCCGCTCCAGTGCCAGGTGAAGAGTAACGGCAGAGAGATGCCAAAGGTCGGATGGAAATGAACAAATGTAGATGCTCGTGGCAGGACTAGGAAAACACAGTCCAAGACCTACGAGTCTGACAAGGCCAGGTCATGTTTGGCATAACCAGAGCATGCTGAAACTTATTAGGAGCCCCAAGTTTTAATGAAGGTGGTCCTAATGTAAGTGCTAGATTTGGGGCACGCCAAGAAACCCTTCGGTCTGGACCACATGAAGTAGCTTTGACAACAGTTCGCCTAAAACTACAGTCCTTTTCTTTGTCTGTTTCCTTAGGGATCTTCATTTAGTAAGGATTAACAGAATGCTGAATTATAGCAGGAGGGCTAGCAGAATATTAGACTCTGTATTTTTTCTAGCCATTACAGCATATCACCTCAAGGCCATAAATTAGTGTCACCCATGTCATTTTGCAGCATCGCTGAGAAAGCAGTTGGATGCAGCTCCGCAAATGATTGGATGCCACACAAAACTGCTCTTCTGGAGCAGAGGTGGTAATTGATTTTTATTCAGGGTCTGAGTGGTGAGTGTACTGGTTTAGGATGTGGGAGACTTGAGTTCAATTGTGTCTTCTGCTTAAGGGGTTTCTCTTTTTGCAGAGGGAGACCAAACCACTGTCTGTAGTCTATCCTATAGTTTAGGGGAGGCACTTGTTCTGTTATGCTGCCTATTCTTTGGGGCAGCTACTTAGGGCAGCAGAACTCTTTCAGTCATAGACAATATCTTCCTGATCCTCATAGAGTGCTGTAGTCACTAAGGTCGTGTTTGTTGCAGTGAGTAAAACAGGTCAAGGTTTTTTTGTGCCCAAGATGTGTGACATGTTATGGCTGTCAGCCACACGCCTGAGCACTCTTCCTGCATAGAAGATGCCTGTCTGCTTGCAAGCTGCCTGCTGCTTGCAGCCTCTGGTACAGGCCATCTCCCAGCTGTGTATGAAGAGGGCAGGACCAGAACTGTGCCAGGTCTGCCAGCCATAGAGCAGTAAACACGATCACAGGCTAGCAGCATTGGTACCTGTGTTCAAGCAATAGTTCCTGGCTGTGAACCATCAGCAGAGGAAGGTGCCTGTAGGACAGATTTTAGAAATCTGCATCTGTATCCTAATTACAAAGAAGTGGAATCCAAACCAAATGGTTGTGTAGCAAAACAGTTGAATAGGAGAACTTGTCAACCATAATATGCAAGTTTCATGGGGAATCACTTCAAACTGCCTCCATCCTGTGAATCAAAGACATGTTAGCAATAGAAGCATATTAGAGGCATTTATGGTGTGCATCTTCTGCTGCAGTGCCTTCTGACGGAGACCCAGTGATGGACTCAGACTTTCACAAAGCATCAAAGCTCAGTAGTTAGTTGGGGATGATGGCGCTATGACTTCAAAAGAATGCTTTCGGCTTTGTATTCAAAGTAGAACCCTAAAAGAGGCACAGCGTAAGAACTAGAGAGGGGTGTGATCTCAAACAGCACTTGTAGCTGCAGGCAGTCCCCTGTTCATCATCCTCGTTGGTTGGATTCAAGTTGAAGGGGTCTAGTTGTACTTATTTACAGGGGAAGACTAATGAATAGAAATGCTTCTAGTGGTGAAGCAGTGAGCTACTCACATAGAAACCATGTCCAGTCCATGGAGAAAAGGAGACACTTTTAAGGCGAGATTCATCTCATCCAAAGGGGTAATGAAACAGATCAATGAATCACAATGTAGAAAAGCTTGTTTCTCTCCACTGGCTCTAAAAGGTGTCTAGAGAACTATGTCAGGAGAACTGAATCCCACTCTTGCTCTGTAAATTAGGGTTCAGAGGAAATTTTTATGGACAAACACTCCTCCAAGTTAAGTACCATGGCATTTATGTTCCTTGTTGGAAACAAACACTGCATGTCTTTTCATAAAATTCAAACACTACACAAATCTTCCCTGGAGAATTCCTTCTTGCCTAAGCACCACATGAGGGATTGTACAGGTGAGAAAGGTGAAAGCAGTGCTGCAAAAGCATTCTTTGTATTCATCAGGGGTTTTGAGGAGGTGGCAAGGTCCAGTGTTGAAAGAGAGTGGTTTGTATAGCATCACTAAAAAGCTGTATTTTAAACCAAGCTTTATTTTTTTCCATGGAAGCATATCTGGATATTTGTTTCACCAGCCCAATGGAGCACCAGATAGTAATAAATCCCGCCCTGAAATTATCTCAAGTCAGCATGATCAAGCTACAAAACACAGACCATTTAATGCAGACTTTTTCCCCTCCAGTAAATTAAAGACATTCTGAATGCTTTTTATGTCTCAACTGTGAATAATTCAGTGGGAGTATTTGTTGAAAAAAATACCTCAACAATAAAGTATTTGCAGGCCTGCTGAATTTGAAGGGAGAGGGGGGAAATGTACAGGCTAAGCCCTGTTTGCATATCTGATAGGTCTTCAGAACTCCTGGCTTATTTTATCTTTAAAAAGAAAAATCCAACTCTTCCGAATAATTGAATTGTACAAAATGTATGGCAGGTACAAAATTACATGTGTCATAGGTATATATTTATACATAGGAGTCATCTGGAGAAAAACTGTGGGTCACTTATAAATCTGGAGGCCTATGGAGGTTTTTCAGAAAAAAATTATACATGAAAATCAAGGTAATTTTGTACTACTGCGTGTCTCTTTCCTTAAGTTCAGGAGGTAGTAAAGAATCCCTGTGGCCTTCTGTAGAATCCAAGAATGGTTGGGGTGTAGCATTCCCCAAGCTCAGCCTGTCACCTCCTGACACACCTGTGCCTCTTTGGACCCCAAGGTGCGTGTCTGTGCTCTGGCAGCTCTGGGGCAGAACAGGATGGTTCTGTTTGAGTGCCTTCCTGTGGCCAAGAGAAACTCATCTGAGAGAGCTCCTGTAAGCCAGGATCAGAGCACAGTGAAGTAAGAAGTGCTCTGTTCCTTTTACCAGAAGGACCTGGAGCTTGAGTGTAGAGAGCACCATCAGGGCTGTCACTCCATGAGTGAGAGGCTGCATGGTACGTGGTTGCTGGCGGGGGTTAAACCACCACGTATAATCTTTAGGATGGGCTCAGGATTAAGTTTTGAATGAGAATGCTCAATAAGGTGAACAGTTGCATAAGGTAGTTCCTCAGATCTCCCAGAAGTTATGTGTGCACTGGTGCAATTTTGAACAAATCTCTCTCCAGCGCTGACATGAATGGAGCTAGACTGAAGTTAGGAAACACTGGGAACCATCAACTGACATTCACTGTTTGGTTTGCTGTGAATATGTAACCTGTGCTGAATAAGGAACTCTCCACTTCCTCTTGCTTCATTTAGTATTGTGCTGTTCTCATAAAATCTTTAATTCCACAAAAGCACAGAGTTACTAATCCAATAGACATTTCCCTCTCAGTCAGAAGTGGTCTCTTACTACTTCGGAGGAATTTTCATCCACTGAAGCTGCATGACTGTCACTTTGCATTGCATGTTAGATTCAGCAGGTGAAATATAGAACATTTTTTAAAAAGAGAAAATTATTTTCATTTTCCTTCAGTCAAAGATGTTGTGCACAGGAAGAGTGGGAACTAAACCACATGTGGTTAGAAAAACTCTCTTTGTAAAGGCCTCTCCTTCGAGTTGTGCAAGCAACTGTAGAGAAGCATTTAAAACAGGAGAAGTGGGCATTAACTTGGTTTGTGAAATTTAATAAGCAACTGTTACTTGTACTCCTAACACTGGAGAAAGTGTGAGAATAGGTTTTGAGGAAGACGGGGCAGATTAGTTCAGAGTGTGTGAAGAAGGAGGAATAAATCTTTTACAGGATTAACTTTAACCTAGTGCACACAGAGTTTTGAATCAAGTTATTTTTAATAGGGTGTTCACATTGTTACTGGAATGAATATAAAAATATAAAACCTATGACAAACAAAAGCCCACAAACAATAGGTAGAGGCTTAATATTTTAAAATTTCCAAAGACTTTCCTTTTACTTCAGATTTTCTTGAACAATATTTATATAGAAAAACCATGAGATCAGAATCTGACACCCAGTTCTCTCTAATTAATTGTCTTTTATCTGGTGACACTCTTGCTATGCTTTATGGCTTTCACATTCTGATCTCTGCACAGTTCTTTCGGCAGAGAAGGACACTACCTTTACACCCACACTGCCCCACCTATTCCAGTTTGTTAGCACTAAAACATCCTACCCACTCAATATTACAAGAAGATGAGGAAACACACTCGGGTTAACTGTCTGAGCTCACTGAAGCTGAGCCGGAGAATCACAGAATGAAAAGCAGGGGGAGCTTGAGGAGCACAAGAGAATCTTCCTCTTCTGGTGTCTGGTGTAAAGCACTGAGCCCACACAGCACAGAACTGCAGTTTCTGTGCTCGCCAGAAGCTGGGACATTGTCGTTGCAGACAGTTTCTCTGGGGAAATTAGTTATAAACTCTAATACATTTCTCCCGATCATTGTAAACCACATATTTTCAAAGACTTCTTTCTTGGTGTGTCCCAGATGGGAAGACCACCTCCTGACAGAGTTCATGTGAATGCTCCAAAGCTTGGGGTTGCTAGAGGAGCTCAAAGAAAATGTCACTTTTTTTTTCTTTTTTTTCTTTTTTTTCTTTTTTTTCTTTTTTTTCTTTTTTTTCTTTTTTTTTTTAGCTTGGTTAGTTATTTTCTTTTCAGAAACTGTTGAATTGTTGGCTGACCTTTTCCAAAACTTTGAGCAGGCATCAAGCTTGGAAAATGGCAGACTCTATGGTTAGAGCTGGAAAAGTTATAAACAACATAAGACAGAGCCTAATTATGGGAAATGCCAGGCATCCTTAATGATTTTTGGTATTTTTTCCCTTACCTGCCATGTATGGAAGTAACAAATGAGGTAGAGCAGCCCCCATGCTGCCACATTTCCCTGCCTGAACCGCAGCCGCAGCAGGGTTTGCCACTGTAGCACTGCTCTTGCCTGCCCAGCCTGTGCCTGGTGGCACAGGTGGTGTGAGCCAGCAGTGCACGCACCCTGTGGAAGCTCTGACTATGCCAGATTGCAGGCCAGATGCCTTCCCTGGAGAACCTCAGGTCTTTCCAGTTAAAATCTGCCCGGAGCTGTGCCACAGCTTCCAGCTGATACTACTGGGTTTCTCCTCCATGGAAATGTGGAGTCCAGGAAGGCGGCAGGACGTGGACAGGTTAGGTCTGATGTCCTTATGTAGAGCTGACTGGAGAATAGCTTCTGAGTATTCAGGTTCTGCAGACACGTTTTTATACCTCATTTGCCTGTGTAGGATCTGTTTCCAACCATGTAAATTAGAGAGCCTATTGGTTCTGAGCTCTTGTGGTGGTTAGCAAGTTCAGAAACAGGAAATTTGATGAATGCTTTAGTCTGTGGTTTGCTAAACTTCTAGCAATTATTTTCTGTAATGGGGAGGCATGGAAAGTTTTCTCAACAACAAGCATGCACCTTCCTAGCTGGCTGGGCTGCTTTCTTCTTCCTGTTTGCTTTGTCATGCACTGAGGCACCAGTCCCACTTGGGCTCCTCTGAGCACTCCAGTACCCAAATTATCTCCTGAAGGGAGACTCCACAGGTGGAGCCTGACCTGCAGCAATCCTCAGGTGCTAGAAAACTTCAGGTATCCTGCAACAAACCAGGGTAGCCCAAGCCCTTACTTAAAAAACAAAAAAATTTTAAAAGCCAGAATGGGATGTTTGGAATAATCCAGTGTGATCCATTGTAATGAATATTTCTATATGATCATCTGTTTGTGTTCTATACTGCCTTGAACTGTCAGAACGGTGACAGCTGCACAAGGAGGAGCACTGCCAGCAGGAAGAGGGAGGTGATCCCGCCCCTCTGCTCAGACAGTGGTGAGGCCACAGCTGGAGTGCAGGCTGTGCTCTCCAGCTGTCACAGAGACATGGCGCTACGGGAGAGAGTCCAGCAAAGGGCCACTCAGATGATTAACAGCCTGGAGCACCTGTCCTGTGTGAGTAAAGGCCAAGAGGGCTGGCACTGTTCAGCCCCGAGAAGAGAAGGCTGAGGGCAGATCTCATCAATGCACATAAATACCTGAAGGGAGGGTGTAAAGAAAATGGAGCCAGGAACATTCCAGTGGTGCCCAGTGACAGGAACAGAGGCAATGGGCACACACTGAAACACAGGAGGCTTCCTCTGAATGTCAATAAACAATTTTTCACTGTTACGTTGACTGAGCACTGGCACAGCCTGTCCAGAAGGGTTGTGGAGATATTTGTCCTTGGAGATAGATATCCAAAAGCTGTCTGGACGTGGTCCTGCTCAGCCTGCTCTAGGTGACCCTGCTTGAGCATGCACGTTGAACCAGATGACCTCCACAAGTTCCTTCCGACCTCAGCTCTTCTGTGATTCTGTTAAATTCTTTGGCAGCTTCTTTTAAATTGAGGTAGGGAAGGAATTGACTGCTGGTAACACATTTCTTTCAGTAACTGGATGTATTTCTTTGTGCTTTCAGTGTATTTTCATTTTATCACGGATCTGGTGATTATCATCACATATATATAATCACATTTATATTTAAGATTGCTAGTCCTTTGTGGTATTTTGCTTTCCATTTCCAATTGTTTACTCTGCCAGAATTACAAGAACTCAATGGATCTAACGTCTTCATGTGATCTCTTGATCCTCATGTTTAGGGCTTTATGACAAAATTCAGTAGACCTAAAAGCAGCAATAATATTAAAATGATGATGCTGGATCATGGGTATAACTTCAGTTTGAGCAAGTGCATAAGCCTCATCCAAGCCAGGACCGAAACCACTGGTGACACAGCTGAGAATAACTGGTGTGTGACTTGCAAGTGTGTCTTGGACTGTGCCCTGTCCCAGTGAGAGGAACAGAACAGGTCGTATTTTCAGTGACGATACTCCAGGCAGTCCATAGCCTCATGGACCTATGTTGCACGTAAGCTGTTTACAGGGAACAGACCCTTGCCAACAGTAAGTGCCAAGGCATGCATTATAATCCCAACAGAGGGTTATTTGGTTTAGGCCAAAACTGTGTCAAGGATCATTCTAGCAATTTAACAGTTGCCCTCTAGTGCCATTCATGCCATCATCCAAGTCAGCAGAGTAGATGCAGCCAAAGTTTGTCAGAATGTATTTATTTTTAATGGAAGACTAGATTGCTCTACATGTGTCTGAAGCCATTAGCAGCTTCTAAAATAAATTTCATAGTCACAAATCAACACTTTTTTTGTTATGTTTTTAAAGAGGCGGGACAATTGGCAATTTTGTAAGCCAATCAGCAGAGTGCAAATAGTGAAAGAGAAGTTTTTACTTGAGCCATACATCTGAACAGGAGGAGTAATTATGGGTATTTGTCATTCCAGTCTCAGTATCTGCAGAGCCACTGAGGCCCCGTCTGTTAAGCTGACTCCTGGAGCCTGGATATCCTCCCTCCTATCTGGCAGCACAGCTCCTTGCTGATTTTTTGCTTATCTTCTTGTGGAAGTTTGGTTCTTCACAAACTACGAGAGATCAGCACTTCATTTATTTCTCTAAAGGAAATGTAAACAACTGCCTCAAGTAAATATACTTAGGTGGGTCCTAGTGGGATGTCTTGTAAGACGAGGACCTTTATTTCCTGACCTCACATGAAACAGAGCAGAGTTGTGTTTTCACTTTCTCAACTGTCTCCTCTTTCCCCTGTTACTTCAGGTAGTTTTAATACCTATGGTATTTACCAGTTATGGTGCCAGTTAAGAGAGGAATTCTGTTTCCAGATTTTCCATTAATATTATTATAAATAATGTTTCCAAAAGCTCTGAAATGAGCTATAAAATATTCCAGGACTGAAAAAAACCCCAATTCATCAATATTTTAAGATTACTTGCTTATGAAGATTGAAAGTTGACTTTATACATGTGAAAGTACCTTCACAGAGGTAAAATATTTGATGCTGACTGTCTAGCTTATCAGAAAAATGTGTAACAAAAACTAATATCTGGAATTAAAAACCAGACAATGCCAATCAAAAAATCATGATTTTTAAAGCTGGAGATGACGATCATAGAATAAACTTTCAAAGAGAAGTAGTTTATTCTCTATTGCTTACTGTGATTTCCAAGTAAGACTGGCTGCATTTCTAGGGAGTGTAGTTCAGGTAAATATAATTACTGAATGCAATACATGAGTAGCTGGATAAAATGAAGTGGCCTCTGTTAGGTACTTAGAGAAGATGAATTAAGTTCTTTCTGGCCCTGAAATGTGCAAGTCTATGAGAAGCAAGAAGAAATCATTACTGGATCTATTAAATCCACTTCTGTTCAGGTTATAAGCATGAGGTTATGAAGCTATGCTGCTTATACCAGAAATATTCTTCACTTCTTTGACCATTCAAGAAGTCAGCAAAGAGCCTAGAGATAAAGAGCTCTCCAGAACAGTGTGACACAGTAACCCAGCCACTTCCACCTGTCATACGGAGCATGGGTAGGTTTCTCCAACAGAAGCCAGAGAAAATAAATAGAATCAGAAAGCCACTAACACAGCTACCAACAAAAAGACTTACCAGCCCAGCCTTCAGAGTTCAGCTTTTCATGTTCTGCATTGAATGGTTTGCTTCGATTTGCAGCAACAGTAAAACTAATATGATATTAGATTAATGAACAAGTTTTATGTGGTCGAGTAGTCAGGTGGATTGTTGCATATGTTGCTGATGTTTATATACCTTCTTGTAAATCATTCAATGTGTTTAGCTTAAATAGGGAAGTGATGACAGTAAAGATCATGCAATGTAGAAGCTGGAAAACCAGTCTCCTTAGTCTTGGTCTGCTAGAAGTTCAAATTCTTGATCATATCTCCAATTATTTCTTAGCGTATTTTTTTATTTTCACAGTTTGTTTTAATTTTTGGCTCTGTTATTCTTTGGCACTGATCTAGTAACAGGACACCACATGTTACTATGTTGTAACTTCTGAAAGCCTTGCTGCAGAGTCACTACTTGTCAATTTCTACTAACTTCCACTTCTAACAATATAATAAGCAGTGGATAGACCCTTATGAAAGTATTGTGCAGAATGAGAATCAGTTGTGTCTGGCAGTTGCAGTGAGAACCAGGCTAATGCCATATGGATAATGAAAAGCACACAGCATTCAGATTTGTCATTACAGCTAAAGATCTCAAGTCCAGTGCCTGAAGTGCCAGCAGGACCTGGAGGGGAGGCACAAGGAATGTTGGTCATGGACTGAGCAGAGAGCGGTGGCTGCTAAATCTGCAAGGGGTAAATGCGAGGAAGGACAGTTGTGTGATGTGGGGCAGGGCATGTGTACTGAACATGTGATTAAAGATGTTTGTGGATTCAAGCAGAATGTTTGCAGTACCTCAAGTATGAAGTGCTCAGTACAGAGTTATCAGGTGACAAGGTATAGCAAAAAGGACTGTTCTCTGAACTGCAAGCTAACACCAAAAGCTATAGCTTGCTGCATTTTTAAACTACACATCTGTGGTTTTCATAGTTTAACTAGCACAGCATCTGATTAACATGCACTTATTTTCTGTTTGCTCCATGCCTCCTCCCCACCCCCTAAATTCATCATAAATGCATTGGGATTACTTGACAAGACTCGTCTTGGCTTCAGAAAGGTTGCATGTGACCTTTTCTTAGATTTCAAGAGAATATTTTACTAGTAGTTGGCTGCCATTTTGTGTCAGATTTCATCAGTACCATTTGAGAGGAGATCCTGGGGAGGAGATCCTGGGGATGTGTATTTTCTCATATTATTTCTTCAGATTTTGCTGCTCTAAAGTGTATGCCTGAGGAGACAACAGAAGTTTACAAGAGAAAGAATGTTTCAGTATTTTACCCATCACTCAGGAGATCTATGTTCACTTCTCAGATCTGCCAGAAACTCCCCAGGTAGTTTTGAGCAAGCTCTTCAGTCAATTTTCCCCTCTGTGCCTGTTTAGTGAAACGGCAATTATAACACTCCGCTAAGTCACGATTCCCTGGCTGGTGAGAAGGCTAGCGTGTTCGGGACTATCACCTTCTTCAACACTACAGTGCTGCGAGCTGCCTGCTTAAAATAGACTGCAAGGAACCGAAGTGAGGGCAGTGTGCATCGCCAGCCCTGCAAGACCTTGTCGCTGGCAGCAGTGCTCCGCGCAGAGCCCGGGCGTGTGCTCGGAGCACAGAGCGAGCTGTGCTTGTGATGGAGCACTGCTGACTTCACAGCCTGGGAGGCTGACACGTTCCTGGCACGACCTTAAACACCACACAGGCTTTATGACTCAGATATTGAAACACGGTGCTTTTATTTCACTCATGGCAGTATTCTTTTAGGAATAGTTTGTCATTTTTCTTGCTTGAGTTACAAGCATCTTTGGTTGTTTGTCTATTTCCTTTTTGTGTACTTGCAAGCCTGGTATACCAGGTGTGATAAGGGAGGGGCCATAATACTCTTTGTTTCTGTTTTGCTAGGCTGCTCTGACCGTCGTACAGGAAATTGAAATCTCTATGTTCAGTTACCTCAAGCTTTTGACTGCTTCCTTTCTGGAGCTGCTGAGCATGCCTTCCTAAAGGACTGGCTCTACTACAAGATGTATCAAGCTTACACCGTTTTAGATTGCTATTTTGTTTATTGTGCTCCTTTTGTGTCTGATGAGTGTGCCCAGTGACACCATCCATCCTGCTGTCCATTTGGGAACGTCTGAGGAGCTGGAGCCAAGGTGGAGTGAGTGCAAAGGAACAGGAGAGGGTAAGGGTTGAACCAAAAACTGCGTCCCTGGAGTGGTAGCTGTAAAGTCATATCGTCCCTTGTACACAGATGTCCTCCCATGCAAAGCAGGATTGCCAACAGCCCTCTCCAGAGGCTTGGCTCAGCTTGAACACTTGAGCAGAGCAGGGAGGCCCTTCCTGCCAAGTTTCCTCTTGGGTCACAGTGGCAGAATACGTGGTTTTCCTCCATCAACTCACTATCAGCTACGCTTTCACAGTGTACTTGCAGGCCTGGTCCGAAGCCAACACAGCTCAACAGCACACTGAGACTTGGCATGGGCTGGGGGAAGAGCAGGGGAATAACCTCTTCTTGGGGATATTCTGACATTTTCTCTAAGTTTTGCCTCCTCCACAGTTGGAGACAGGGACTCACAGTTTGGGAGTACTGGAATCTAGGCTCTGTTTCAGAAATGTGGCATTTGCCAGTCTCTTGAAGACCCGCATACATTTGTTCAAGTTAGAAGTATTGCTATCATTATCTAGAGCTAAAATTAAAATGTATGGCTTTTATTAAGAGAATTAGAATAAGATCAACATGGTTTTGGCAGAATTAGAGGACAACTCTTGCTAAGTGCTGACCTACATAAAGAAAAAAGAACAAGCTGAGAACATTTTCACTTGGCATCAATGACAGGAGAGAAACAACTTTGCCTGCATTAAGCCATGTGCCAAGTCCCATAACTTAAGTTCTACATATTGGCAAGCATACAGAACTCATACACTTTTAAAACTTAGCAAATGTCTACTTTCAACTTTATAGAATTTCTAAAAATGTCTAATTGTGATAACAAGTGGAATATGAATTGAAATGAGCTAAAATTAAATTTCTAAAACTAGAATGAGCATTTGAATTAGTGCATACCTAGGAACAACTCAAAATAAATTTTGCTGCCTCTTAGGGAAACATTCTAAATTCCTGTATTATATATCAAAGTAGCATGTATTTTTACAAATACCTGGGCAATTTAACATATATGAAATTTTAAATATGCGTTTCTACATGATGCTTTAAATATAAATTCCATCAGTCAAACTGAATTTATCTGTTTGTTTACTGTTATCAAGTGAGTGGCTGACTGGCCTGTTGACTTGCTGTATTGATTCAGTGTGAAGCCATGCCTTTTCCTTGCTGCAAGACAGACCTGCATACAAAAACATTTACTTTTCTTGGAATGAAAAGACTACAGTTGGAAGCCTATGGGAAAAAAAGTCTGATTTAACCATCACATTCTAACCTGAGCACCAAAAACGACAAACGTCTTCCTCTGAAACTAACTGAGCTGCCTCAAAGGCCATGGGCACAGTCAGGGTCTGCAGAGCCTCAGTAACTCAATGTGCCTTTGAGAGTTGAGTTGATGGAACCAGTTTTACAAGTAGCAGGTTGCTCTGTCTGCCAAGAAGCACCAGGATAAATCACGGCCAAGGGAAAACTGCCAGCTCTAGAGCGTGGAGGGTTTTCCTCTAATTTACAAACAATCTTTAAGAAATGTTTTATGAGGGAAAAGACATTCATTCTCCTTTTACCTCATCCTCAGAAAGGCTGGTATCTTTCTCAGAATGAATTTTTGGATGATTTTACTTTAAGTTACTGTATTTTAACAAAAATGTTTCGGTTTTCTTAAAAATGGTGGGAAATTATTTTCCCATGTGACTGGTTTCCCCAAAAGTGCTGAACATTTCATCTATTCTCTTAATGCGACTTAGGCAGATACCAAGCAGGAAAATACAGCAAGAAAGAAAGTAGGCAAGTGCCAGTAACATTAAGCAGAGGCATGATTATTGTCAGTGCTTGTAATATCTTCTGGAATAATAAAAACAAGCTGGGTCTACTTATGCCCTTTTTTGTTATGCTTTTTTAATTTTACTTAGGCAATTTAATTTTCATATCTTTGTTATAATATGATCATCTGAACAGAAAAGTTTATGCTGCTGAAATGTTAGAGACAACTACAAAAGAACACAGTAGTAACTGAAGATTTTTTTTTAATAGAAAAAAGACTTTTACTGATATTGTATTTTTTTCCAATTTAACACATTTTTTTACCCTCAAAATAATTGGAAAGAATTTCACTGCTTTGTTAGGAATTGAAAGCAAAATATGTAAAAATGTCCTGCTAATATACATACATTGTTCTATCACAGCCTGGGCTGAATGTCCCACTTCTTTCTGAAAGTCATCAACATATACCAAAAAGCTCATGGAAAGCCTTATGGAAGATCAAACTCTATCCTAACAACCTTGAGGGGTCTTGCCATGGAGACATGGCTCCCCACTGGCTTCTTCCTAGCAATCACAGAATGCTAAAATATAGCAAGAGTGGTGGGAAAACAGCCACTCCTGATCCACCCAGTATTGTGACAAAAACAGTGAACTGCACTAGGACTGGGCAAAAAAAAAAAAAAAAAAAAAAAGAAAAATAACACAA
>WEIT01018862.1:0-37929 GCA_013389985.1 Dryoscopus gambensis | reverse complement strand
AAAAAAAAAAAAAGGATAATATCATCAATTCATAATCATCAAAACATCTCCAGTAGAACTCATCTGACAAAGGAGTGTTACGTTAGGACACATAACAATGGTACCAGAAATTTGCCAGGAGATTTAACTGGAAAAATGCCTTTCCATTTTCAGGCACTCCCCACAATGGCAAGAGCAAAAAGAAATTAAATTCAAAAACTGAAAAAAAATTATGTGAAAAAACCATTTTATCTGGCAGTTCTGCTGGCGGTTGGCTAACATTTTTATGCCATGTAGCTGTGTGGTTTCTCTGTTCTGGTAACCCCTGCCTGAGCATGGTCTACAAAGAAATGTGTGTTGGTCTCATGAGTCATTCCCAGGAGATGGCAAACATGACTAAAAGACTGCAATACAAGACACATGTTGCAGGATGAAAACCAAAAGAGCTGAAGGGTGTTTAAAAAGGGGTCAACACTATACAGAGACTTTGTAAGGAAATGGACATGAAGGAAAGATGCAGAACATGATCACAGTACCCTTTGCTCCTGTTGTCCTCCAAAGCTGCTGCTCGAGTGCAGGGAATCCACTGCAATCCCACAGAGAGCTGAGGGAAGAGACAGTTGCCTCACTGGTCTCAAACCCAAGACAAGGAGACCACTAATGGTCCCTCTGGCACACAGCTACCATTCTCCATTACACACGTACCACAGACTTCAGTAAGCTGTGCAATAGTTTGCTTGGCACAGGGTTGACATTGTCTTGCTATTTATGAAATCAATAAAAGCTTTTTTGTTTATTGAGCATATGTTCTTGATTAAAAGGTTTATTGAAGCACACTTGTCCTTCTTAAAACATGTGGATGTCTTTTGGGACGGACAAGCAAATTTTCAATGTCACAGAAGGTCATATTCAATTACAAATACCATAGCATATTAACAACACATGTTCAGCAGCTTCAACGCTGATAATGTGCCATAACGAGCTATTAAAGTTCATTAAAAAGGTTGGGGGCTGTTTGTGAAGAAGTAGTGGGTCACACCTAGTGCCCCTGCACCCTGCCTTTGAAGACAGAAGTGCCTCCACACACTTGTCCAGCTGACAGAGGCACTGAGCAGTCACCTCTCCTTCTCTCCTCCGTGCTCTGCTAAGAGGAACTTTCTGCTATCCTGCCACCCACCGAGTAGGCATTTGCCTTTAGAAAATTCTAAAACACAATATGCACTGGTAACACAAGGCAGAAATTTCTCAAATGCTTCAAGCCATGTCCTGACATGTTTCCATTTTTCTTTACCCATTCCAGAATTCATGCTTATTATTCAAAAAATGGTCTGTAGCTCAGAAGATACCTTTCTCAGATTTCAACTTACTGAGAAGCCTTTCACCCTGAGAGCAGATAAAATCAAAATAACAGTAGTACTAACAGACCATTTAATGTCTGCAATGTGAGGCTGTGGAAAGTGAGGGAGATGCAATAATATGCAGCCAAACGAGTTTTGAAACATCTTGGCATGAGAAGCTATTCCAGTACTTTGTAGACCATGTAGCCTAATGCAGTTCAGGGACAGAAATATGGAAATGTGTCTTCAGGTTCAGTTCAATATTTCAACAGAAGAGAAGCAAATAAAGAGAAAAAATTAGTCAATAGAAGTCCATAATACATTTCAAAAGGATGCTTTAATTTAAAATGTAAAAAAAAAAAAGATGCTGAAGCTGTTTAAATCTGTAAAACATAAGTTACTATAACTTATAATTAATAAGTTAATTCAAAATTTTAAAAATATCCTATCTTACCTTGTTTTTGTTTTGTTGAAAAAGAAAAGTCACTAATCAATTTTATCTCTACCTGAGACTGGCTGCTGTATGGCATTTCTTGTTCTCTTTCTTTCAGTTTTAATTCCTCTTTTGTATTTACACTTCATCTTACTATCTGCATCTCATTCTGCACCTTTCCTTTCAGGTTAAAAGAACCCAATTTTTTTTAGTTACTCTGAATCTAGCAGTGAAAGATGATGATAAGAAGATATTTTATATAAATGTGCTTGTTTGTTTTCTTGGACAGCAGAGATCACATTCTCAGCTCTCTTCTTTAACAACAGCTCCCAACCAAGAATCAGGATAAAAAAGCAACATAAAAGTTGGTATTGAAAATTAATTCTACATTACAAAACCAAGTTTTAAAAGCACAACAGCCTATTCTATAAGTTATTGTGGTAAATAACTTCAGCCAGTATGGGCTTTTGATTTTATGTTACAGGCATTTGAAGGTGACAAAAGTACATTAAACATGTTAGGCACAAATACATTACAACTGATCTATTAGTTTAGAAATGTGGATCAATTGGCCAATCACCTTTTTTATCTTTCTGTATGCAAAACTTAGTAAGAACAAATTGTGTTAGACCTAAGCACTCGTTTAACATTTCTTTGTTAGCACAATTACATTCAAAGACTTGTCTTCATGTCCTACAGGCCAAGTTTTACATATGTTCAGCCATGGTGTCACTGAATTTCCACTTCTGTCTGTTGTACAATCAATTGAAACATCACCACATTCTTGCATTTTGTCTTTGTGGAAGAAAGTAAAGCAGATTTGGCAGTGAAGGAATGTTGCAGCACAAAGGTTCACAAGATAAGAGCTGGATGAAAACCAAGACTATCATACTAAAAAACTAATCTAATTTGGTTTTATTTTAAATTTAAAATGTGTTTTAAATTTAACTGCAATTTCAGGGCAGAATTTCTTTGCTTTATGCAACAGTGGCTAGTAATAATGAGTTTTACTTTAGGGACATCAACTCGAGTTTCCTTTGTGTTTAGGAAGGCTTTTTCCTTACCATAGCACTGTCAGTTTGGACTGAATGGGGTTTCCTTTTTTATTTTTCCATGCTCTTCGCTCAGTTGAAAAGTGTCAAAGAAATTGTCATTTCTTGAGAGACTGGCACCTAGCAGTCACTGTTACAAGTCAAATGTTAAGCAAACTTCACCGCCACAGAGAAGCTTAATTTTTCTAACTGGTCTGTACGGTAGGATGCTGAGGTATGGCTAGAGAAGATTTCCTACTTCTAGCAGATGTTAAGCATAGGATGACTTTGCATCTTTAGTTTGTTTCTGAAATTACTGAAAAAGTGCTTTTAAAAGTGTTTTCTTTTGGATTCCTAGGGAAGTCTAAGAAACTCTGACCCGTGTCCAGCAGGGATACCTGTGTGGGAGGAGGCCTTGGTGTACTCCAGCTTTGTATTCCTGCTGCCGGGAGCAGTGACTCATGAAATGCATGTACTTACAACATGCTGCCTCCTCTGGAAACCCTGCTGACTCCCCCACCGTGAGCATCTCAGGATGGCCTTGCCAAGGGGATGCTGAGACCGGAGGTACAGGGACGGATGTGGGATAATGCCACAGCCCCTCATGATGACCAATGGACACTGGGTACTCATGGATCTGGGGCTTCCTGGCAGCTGAGCTCTCCTAGGCCCATGTACCTTTGTCTTCCTTTGATGAGAATATTTTAAAGTTGATATTCCTTTCTATGCCAGAAGCAAACAGGTTACCCCCAAAGCTGAATGGCCTCTTTCCAGCCGTCACAATTAAAGATGTATAAGGAGTGCAGGAAAGCCACACACTGTAGTCTCGATGGATGCCAGTGAGAAGTGGGCACCTAAGCACCCGAGGTGCCTTGGAAAATCCCAGACGCTTACGAAACCGAGCAACTCTCAGCTGTCATTACACGTTCCAGCAAAGGCTGTATGTCTCTCATTTGCAGGCTGCAGACTGTCTCTCTTTTTAACTTGGGAGCAGTGCTGCTTCAAGGAGCGATGTTCCTGGTGCGTTACAATATAAAACCCTTGCTGCTCTGAAAGCACCGCCTGAAATATGGGGACAACAGATCCCACTGAAGATAGGTTCATACTCTGGGTGTCAAAATGTTTCCCAAGGACTGGGCTTCCTGTTCAAGCTTTTGCTATTTTCCCTGGTTTGCATTTTGCCACTCAGTTTTTCCATTCTTTTGCTGCTAGCTATTTTTCGTTAATATCTCTGGTCAGCAGGAACCTACCCTGCTTCAATTTTACAAGAATTTTGACAATTGAAATTCACCCCATCGTGTGTTTCAAAGCAAATCACAACAATTCTTCATCTATTACAAGCTGTGAATTGCTGAGACATCTGGCCCAAATTATGGCTTCAGCTGGCATGAACAGGAATTTACTCAATGAAAATCAGTTCCTTCCAAAGAGTTTGTTTCATCCATGCAATATTTTGAAATGCAAGTTTGAAAATTAGTAAGAACTCTGTGTTATCACTTATTACCCACTAAAGGTTGATGTCCTCCACTATTTTAAAAACAGAGGGAAAAATCAATTTCCCTGAAATTTCATTCATTTGTATCAATTCTACAACAAAATTTCAAAATAATAATATTTGAATGACTTAAAATGAAAATGGGAGATTGCAATCCAACTCCTTCAGTTTATTTTCAGCCTTCCCATTTCCCTTTCACTGTTACATTCCAATTTTTTTAATGTCAGAAATGTTGCTGTCTATGCCTTTCTATGTCTGTGTTGCTGTTTCTACGTCTACAAGGTTCAAAATGTAAGAATTTGCCTTGGGTTTTAATTTACTTTTTTCACCAGCTCAGAATGTGATCACAGCTGAATCATCTCAGTAACAGGTCCTGTATCTCACATCAGGTTCCAAAGAACTGACTACAGTTTATCTCCATCTGCAGACAGATGCACTATCTTCATCCCAGGCTGTCTGAACCTGGGTGAGTACCCATTTGCCCCACACTGAGGAGTTTTACTGGGGGCTCACATGCCTCTAGGCAGATGAAGTGCAGTTATAGCTCCGTCAGGGATTTCAGCTCTAGGGCGCTTTCTGCCAGCCTTTCATTAGGATGCAAAACCCTGTATTCAAGCTCTTCCAGGTCCTGAAACTAGTAGCACAGGTCACTCGGTGTCCTTCTTGGCTAGTCTCACTTCTGGGAGCTCCATCTATGCTTGGAAACTCTCATTTCATCACTTACTTCCCCCAGGGTAAAAGAGTAAAAAAAAATGCAAGGCCACTTTACTTTCCTAGGAAATTATACACAAAAGTATCCTGAGCTGTGATGTGCACACAGCCAGTCTCATCCCTGTCTGTGAGTCTGAGACAGCAGACACAGCAAGAGCTGCGATGGAGACCTTGCTGCACTGTAATCACCACTGATATGCCCTCTGGATATGCACAAGCTCACTGGAAAGTAAACACAGCTCTGCAGTGCCTGCTTAGACCCTCAGGGTCTGATCGTGTCCTGTGTGTCTTCTTTTATTGGCATCTCAGTGTCTCAGTAGTTGGTGCTGGTTTTCCACAGGAGAGTTTACATCTTGTTCAAACGCTGTGCTTTGTGAGAGCAAACAGCTCTTAACAGCACCTTGTAAAGTCTCATGAAAGCAGTGCTGCGAGACACACCTTGCTAGCTGTCCTGACAGCTGCAGCCTTAGATACAGCAGCTGCCGTAGATACTAATGAAAATACAGTAGGGGCTGCCACAGTGTGCAGCCAGAGCGACACTGGGTTGCTGGGAGGGCCACCCATGCCCAGAGGTGGAGTAACACAGGTGTCAGCACTTCATAGGCCTTTGCCTTCTCTTCAAGTCAGATCCCGTTGCAGTTAGAGGAACCCAGGAAGTACAGGAAGGGCAGGAGGCAGGTCCCAAACACAGGTGTCTGCTGCCATTTTAAACACCATATTTTATATGCCTCTCCCTCTCTAATGTGCCAGTCTATCCCACTTGTCTTTAATCCCTCTGCACCCAACCCCAGCCACACGCCGGCTGTCACGCTTTCACAGCATGAGTTCCCCATCAGTGAAAACGGCCTCCTCAGGCACCAGATCAGGTGCTTATCAATATTCTCCCTGCCTGTGTGGGATCGAACCTTTCCACTTCGTGGTTTGTCTGCCAAGGGTCATCATATAAATGACAAACATAGGTCGTGGCTGGAACAAAGCGTGGCATTTGACCAAATGCATTTCTCTCTTTCCAACTCACCTCAGTGTTTCTGAGTGCCTACCTCAAGTGTACGTGGTTATTCTCAAACCTATTTCAGAAAAACAGTTGCATTAAGCACATGTTTAAGACCTATAAATTTACTTGAAGATGAAATTATAAGGTTTAAAATTAATTTGCTCAAGCACATTCTTGTACCAAGGTGTCAGCATTATGTTTTAGCCAAAAGCTGGTGCCATATCTTACCTCGATCTCTAAGGCAAGTGTCCAGCATGTTATTTAGGAGTGAAGGAATTGTAATGTAAAAGACTGTCCTGAGTCCCTCGGCCCTCAACAGCATCTGGTTCTGGGTGCATCAGAGAAACCTGCAATTGTCTGTCTTGCCACCTGCATAGGGCTTCTCTTGACACGAGTTGTGAGAAGTCTGATTTTAATGGCAAGGCCTAAGGATGCTGCTTTAACTTCTCTTGTGATTAATGTTAATGGAGTGTTCTTCATATGTGTCTACTCAGTGTCTAGGTTGTGTACAAGTTGTGAGTGTTTGGTCTGAGTGACAACCATCCTGGCAGAGGGTTACACCCTCTGAGCTTGCG
Source organism: Dryoscopus gambensis (assembly GCA_013389985.1). Lineage (NCBI taxonomy): Eukaryota > Metazoa > Chordata > Aves > Passeriformes > Malaconotidae > Dryoscopus > Dryoscopus gambensis. Next base: position 31,374 of record WEIT01018862.1, on the reverse strand, counting down.
AGCAGGGAATCAGGGATGTTTTTGCTCTCATCATGCCCTGAGAAGGATATTCTCAGTTGGTTTTATGGATGGATCTGAAGACGGAGTAAGGGTGATCTTTTTTCTGGATTTTGCCTTGTTTTGCATGCCTGATCAACGTATTGATGTGCATGTCTCTATACCTAAAGCCTGGCAACTGGAAATGATACAGGCTAAAGAGAATGAAAACTGCTGTGCGTGTTGGACCAGTGATGGTGCTGGGGATCACGGACTATCAACCATTTTAGTTTCAGTAGTTTGTCTGAGGCTCAGGAATTGGCTCCTTTTCAGTTTCTGTGAAGTGTTTTGTGAACTATTCTAAGTGTGGGTCTCTTCTTTATACAGTGCATGTTCCAAGAGCTCATAGATTTATGTTTTGTGCCAGAGGTGCAATTAGTAGACTCAGTTTTACTAAGTAGGGAAGGGAAGTTTTCCTGAGTCGTGCTGTACAGCTTGCAGCTCTGTCTTGATTTTATTTCTGTTCAGGAAGTTATTCCAGGTTGTTTATTGGTGTTTTGAGTGCCTCTTTTGATCAATGTAATCTCTTCTTTAATTAATGTTTGTGTTTCTTCCACAGACATTATCTGTTCTTTTGGCAAATTGTTTAATGCCTGACCTTTTACTCTGGGGGAGTGATTTGAAACACTCTTAGCTAGATGCTACATGGAAAACATTTGGAACTGCATCCTCTCTGATCAGTAATTTAGCCTTGGCTCTGTTTGGTAAGATTTCCATTTCAAGGAAAGACAGTATAACTCACAGCATTTTGGTGCCACGCTCTTTGTGGCCCATTTGACAGGTTTTATTACGATGGTAGATAACTTATTTTCCATCTTTATTGTCTCTAACAAAGCTGTAGAAGAATTTGAACTGATGCTTCATAGCTCATGTAATATTTCAAACATTTTCCTCCCATGACTTTCTATGACTCACCCTATATAAAGCATGTAATTGTGGTACTGTTGGAATTTCTCCTAAAGAGATGAGTTTCTTTTGAGGGATGGCTTCTTCTCCATTTGAGCAGTGTTACGAAGTAGGAAAGTGAATATTAGTTTTCTGTAAGCAGCACATGGAGGTTCTGGGATCCACAGAACTAACAAAATCAGTCTTTTGATGAGTCTTAGGCACTACCAAGGGTAAATAGCAAAAAGCAGTCTTATAGGAGGTGTTGTATGACAAAGGTCGGGGTAAGTGGTCTGGGCTTGTCTCCTGAGCTCCCCAATTTTTGCACCAGCACCCTTCTGTTTTGCTCTGGGCTGTAGTGTGGGACACAGAAGGCAAATGGCAGTGTCAAGAGGCTGGAGGGATCTTCTTCGACCTACCATGTAAATCGACACATATAGGAAACCAGGGCCACCACCAAAACGTGGCTGAAATGCAAAGAGATTTATTGCATTACCTCGCTAACAATGCCAGGCAGCTGAGACACACGGGAACACAGGCTCCGTTAGGCTCAGTTCATCCTAGAGACCAGACACACACAGGGACACAGGCTCCGTTAGGCTCAGTTCATCCTAGAGGCCAGACACACACAGGGACACAGGCTCTGTTAGGCTCAGTTCATCCTAGAGGCCAGACACACACAGGGACACAGGCTCTCTTAGGCTCAGTTCATCCTAGAAGGCTTCGTGCACACACAGTTTATCACAAGGCTGTGGTTTTATGATCTCTCTCTCTCCCAGAAGGAGGCTGAAGCATGTCTGTTAGAGTGTTATCTCTACACAGGAATTCTACTTCTTGAAGCAGGCAGAGGAAGAAGGCATGGAGTTTTCCGACACTGACTTTCTTAGAATTCCCATCTGCAAGGTCCCTTTGAGTGAAAACCATTCCCTCATCACCAAATCTTCCATTTTTAACCCCATCCTCCCAACACCTACATTTTGCAAAACAAGTGTCCAGTGGTCAGTCATCAGATCTCACCAAGATGCTGACAATATCTCAGCTTTGGACCTGCATGGTTGGACAGGAGCTGATTCTCTCCACAGTGACCTTTGACTCAAGCAGCTGTGTTCCTGGGGATGGCACTCAGCGCTAAAGGTTTGCCACTTGAGATTCATAAGCTCTGTTAGTCTCTTTTTTCAGGCCATGTGAAAGACACTTGGGGAAAAGTTTTGCTACTCAGTTATCACCAGGCCTTTACCCCGAGGCTTGAGGACAGATGGACAAACCACTAGGGAATGAGGCAGTGCAGAGTTTTGTCCCTTCTTTGGCTGTCATCTTTAGGCCAAGAATCTGACAAATGGACTGCAAACTCTGTGGTTTGGCTGTGAACCCTCATCATTCCTCTTTGGTTCTCAGCAGGGCTTTGTCTCTGGAGCATTCAGCTTTTGCCTAAAATACGTGAGGTTCTTCCACCAGTTTGATTTCTGTTGATAGTGGATGTCTTTTGAATATGAGAGTTAAGGGTTCTTAGTCTGTATTCCAGGTGCCTTTGGAGTAACATTTGCATTTGTCTCCTGTGTTTAGTTATTGTAAAATGCCTAGAAAATGAGACAGGGCTTGAGTCTCTTTTTAACTGAGGCTTAGTTAAGAATATTGTGAAATTGTCTTTCTGGCCTTTCCATTTTGGGTGTTCTTGGCTGCATCTGAGTGAGTAAAAGTATTTGAAGCAGGTATCTGAAAAAATGGAAATCAGATGCAAATAGAAGTTTTCACTCGAAAATATGCAAAGCCTGACATAGAAATTATTCAGATAATTTAGACGTTTTCAAGAGACCCAGAACAAATAAACTTCAGCCTGACATCCTGAAGGCTGGCTGGAAGTAACCTCAGAATGATGCAAACCCACAGAGGGCAAACAAGGTTGCCTGAAGATGACAAAACCAAAACCACAGGGGATAACTTCAAAAGGTGTAGAATGGAGATGGGAAATTATCAGTTGATGAAAGGAAATTTCCATTGAAAAAATATTGATGGGAAAAAATGAACAAACTATATATGGAAGACAAAGAAGATGAGCATTGGCTAAGATAGGTTTGCCGAGTATAAATAATGCTAAACTGGTTTGCTTTTCTTCTGCAACAGGAATAACACATCTTGTGGAAAGGGCAAAAGCAAGAGTTTCCACATCCCATGATTCTAGCCAGGCCTTGCCTAGGACTCTTTCCTTTGATACTACAGTTTAGGGAAGCACAGTTAGGGAAGTTTGGATGGTTGGTCTTCTGTCTTTTCTAATATAGAACCATGAGGAAGCTCACAGTGCTCCACAGCAAATTCTGATTACTGAAAATATGCCTACTTCTCTTTGCTACATTTCAGAAACCCCTTAAAGGCAGCACATCACAAAGACTAAAGACAATATACTTTCCCAATCACTGGTTTGCACAAAACTACCACAGGCTTAGTACAAAACTAGTTGCACATACGACTACAGAGTAGCCCCTGGTGGTCCACTACTAAACGTAAAACATTTACACCTGGGTTAAATTTCAGTTATGTCTTAGACTTTTTGTGACTTTCTCCATTTTTACCGCTACAGATCCGCTTGTAAATCATTACGTGACTTGAAAACCTTGACTGAACTCAAACAGGCATAATACATCTGAGTAGATTTATTTAGTCAACAAATTTTGTTGCCTCACTGCTGACACGTCTGATTTTTTATGTACATGTTGAAGAGCAGAGACTCCACCACTGATTCCTTAGGGATTCCACTGAAGCCCTTTCTCCATTGGGAAAACTTTGTTTTATATTATTCAATCAGTTATTTATTCATAAATTTTCTTCCTTCTAGCCCCCTGGCAATTTAATTCTTTTTGAAAAGTTTCAAAGGAATCCAAAACACGTTATGACTTTTCTCTACAGAGTATGAAACCTTTCCTAAGATACCACATTTATCTCTGTGACTACTAGTCTTAGTCTGTGCCATGACCCTGAGTGGAAGTCAGGATTGCTCATCTGTTTCCTGGATTAAAAATTAGTGTCACATCTATCATCTTCCATTCCTTGGCACCACAGCTGAGGTATTATGCCCAGATGGATTACATATCCGACAGTAGTTTCATGACTCAGTATCTTAGTTATAGCTATATTCAGAAACCTGGTCTGAATAGCTTCTGGCCCTGCTAACCAGACACTATCCATATCAGCACCTCTGAAGTATCATTTTCTCATTCTTTAGTTTTAGGAAGTTTTTTTTCCCATAAAGGAAGGCTAAAGTCCAACACAATGAACACCAAAACTTTCCTGCTAACATTATTTCCAGGGCCCATTAACTGTCTTGCTTGCTCATTTTACACCTCAATATCATATTACTCCCACAGACTTCTGGCTGGTTTCTCTTAGGGTAAAATACATGATGCTGGATCTGGCAGCTCAAGAGAGGCAAGTTTGCCACAGCTCCATACCCCAGGTCAAGCCAGTAGTGAGGCTAGAAATGCATTCTGGTAGGTCCAGACACACAAAGCACTCCAAGTCACTGAAATCCCTGCCTTTACCCTCCTTTGGTTCCTCCTCCAAGCATCTTGCCATAAGGCACGAATAATTCCAAACTGCTTTTCCCATAAGGTGTCCTAGAGCTCAAGACAGTGACCCCCACAGATCAAAAGGAGATGTGGAGAGTGGTTCCCATGACACCTCGTGAAGGGTTTCAAGTCTGGACACTGGGGCTGAAGTCCTCTAGGGACAGCCCTGGGAGGAACCTGGAGAAGTTCCTCCCTCATTCTTTGGGGATCCTTGATTTGGATTCCCACTTGCCCTTAGGTCTCTGTGCTCCTCTGGCTTCTGGAGATGGACCTTTGGTGGTCTGATGGTCCCTGTGACGGGCCTGGGAGGACCCGGGCAGGGTGTTATATGCCCCCCTCACTCTGTGCTCCTCTCTGGGTGTCCAAATGAGCTTTCAATACATAACCTAACGATTTCCTGCTTCTGATGTGTTTAAAAATATTTAATATTAGCTTTTGCCTCTGGTGACTTGCTCTTGAAAATCTTTTATCTGGTCCAACTTTTTTATGTTTTCACACTTAACTTGACAGACATCATCTTTATTCCTTGCTAGAAATAATCTTTTTCTTTTTTTTTTTTTTTTGTAAACTTCTATTAGCTTCTGCTGGTTAACCACACTGACTTCTTTGCCTTGTCAGGGGTCTTTCAGAGTTTTTATTCATTTGAGAGATGCATTTATTCTCAATTTCTAAAATGGTGTCCTTAAAGAACCTCTGGGATTCCAATAAGCATATTGTCTTCAGTTCCTTTTAAATTCCTTATCAAACAGCATCTTCATTTTCTTCATAAATCTCTTCTAAAAATACAAAATAAGTCAATTTTGTGGGGTCTGTGTGTGTGTTTGCCTTTTTTGTTACTGCCAGAAGGCTGGATTTAATACATTATGAGCTCTTGTATGGGGTTCTGTGTAAACAGTTACCCACTGAGCCACATGTCCTGCTGTGTCTTTGCTGCAGGTCCTCTAAGGTCATGGATACAGCATGACTCTAATCACTTTAATTAGTTTGTGCTACCACTGAAGAGGATGGTCTCCCCTTTTCTCCCTGCTGCTGCTCCTTCCCCTCTGGATCAGGAAACAGAATTCAATAAAACTATGTGACACTTAAAAGTTCCATTTGAAGCCTGCTGCCTTTCACTTTGGGAACAGCGTGTTAAGCAGGGAGTTGAGCTGCATAAAGCTCCAGCTCAGCTTCCTTTCAGGTTTGGCTGGGGCTGAAAGTGCTGCCAAGAGCAAAGCTTTAACAATTTGTCTTAGGCTCAGCTCTCATCCAGTTTCTTGTCCCAGCTTACTGCAGATCCATTGGGCAACGTGTCCTTTGATCCGTCACTTGCCATGCTTGAGGCAAGAGGGCCTTTACTTAGCTTCTAAAAAAGCCAGTATGAAAGTACAGGAGGTTTATCAGGAAGAAGTTCACCACTTGTTGGAGGAGTAGCCTTTTGACCTCTTCTGCAGTTCTAGGGAAGAGGTTTTGGCCTCTGCAGATGGTAATTTTTTTGCAAAGAGAAGGAGATTGAAAACATCACTTCTTACCACCTTTGCCAAAAGCACTTCAAACAACTTCAAAGAAGAACATCCCCCTTCCACACTCAGAGTGCAAAACATCCCTTTGTAGGGAGTCAAACCAGACCAATGAAATGAGGGAGAGACATCTTCTTTGATCATTTGTTGCTCAGACAAACTCCTGGGTAACAGTGTCTAGGTTAATTAAATGGTACTTTGTACTGACAAGTTGAGCTTGTGTTAAAGCCTCAGGATTTGTTTGTGTGGCTGAAAGCTTGCACTCCCTCATAGTCACAGCATAAACCACAAACCTTCCAGCTTAGTAACATGCAAACATAATAGCAAACAGCAAGGTACGAGACCTGACCTCTTGGCTTGAGTACCGGCTTTGGGGAATGAGCTTCCCGTGTCAGGAACTGGTTATCTTCTCAAAATCCATTTCTTTTCTTCTGGGAAAGAAGCATGCATTCAGTTTTTATAAACTTCCCCATGTTTGTTTTCTTTTTTTCTTTTTTAAACTGCTCCCTGATCAGACTGGCTGGAGGAACTTGCTTTCTCTGCACAAAGGAAGAAATGGGGAGGAAGAAGAAAACAAGTCTTGCCTACTCCTGTTGTGATTAGGGGTAAGAGGAAAGAGTGTGTTATATATGGAGCTCTGGTTGCTCTGTGAACTTTCCCACTGCTTTCCCATGTCTGCATGTCAAGTCTTGCAAAGCTGAATGATAGCACAAAAATCCTGCTGTTGTGGGAGAAGCATTATTTCCATGAGGTGCTACTTATCTGCTACTTATCTTAATCTATCTGAAATAGTTCCTGTCGTGGCAGAACAATCAAAGCAGACGTTCAGCTCTTTCTTGGGCAGCCCTTCTTTACCTGTATTTTATTCTGGGCACTTCTTCCACAGGTTCCAAAAGGCTTCATCTAAAGGAAAGAACAGACCTTAAAACTGCCCTGTGGTGCTCAAGACCCCGGTGACAAGCCTGACTGTGAATGCTACCTCTGAAGTGTTTCTTTCTATAGAGACACCACGGGCAGCACCAGATGCTGCAATACAAATACTAATTAATGTTGGGCAGCATCTCCAGAACAGATCCAAACAGCCGGGTAGCTGGCAAATGGACATCAGGGTCCTAATTTCTAATATGTGCATTTGGTGGAGCACATGCAAAGTGACCTAGCAAATGCAGGGTAGTCCCACTCACAGAATTGCCAGCTACATATGTCCAAAAACCACACATCAGGCTCTTTCTTTATATAAAGGGGTTAGTTTTAAAATAATTACATTAAAAAAATACCCATGACTTTTTGCTTCTTTGAACCCTTTAATAAAAAACAAGTAACAATTTCAAGCTTCTCTCTAGCTCATGACAGCTAGAATCTGAATCACAACTTTTAATCAGTTCTGGAATTGTCCTGTGTTCCCTGGGCTGTGGGAGTCAGGGCTCTAAGAGACCCTCTGGTAGCATGATAATTACAATAAAATGCCTCGGTTCCACAGAGCACACCCTTGGCACTGGAAGGGCAGATCTGTTTGTGAATTTCATTCTAAATAGCTGTTGGATTTAATTCTCTTCTGCTTCAATTATTTACATTCAGGCACTGTGTGCCTCTCCAGGGATGGGCTCAGGCCTCTCCCACCAGCACAGATAGTCTGGCTTTCAGCCTGACCAGCAAGGGCCATGGGAAAGCCTGAGAGGGGTTTGTCCCCACTACAACACAAGATTTCTGTGTCTTTGTGCTTGGGAAGGTGCAAAAAGCTTACAGTGCAGCTTTCACACAGGACCTTTTCCAACAGGGCCACTCTCTTTTAAAGTATCTGAGTGCTTTGCAACACTTTTGAGCTGGTATTTCCAGAGAGAAGAACTGCAAGTCAGCTTTCATTCCGTGCATGGGGAATGAAAGGCTGCTGATGCTGTGACCACCATGTGTGTTTTTAGATTGAGATGCTGAGCTCAGGACATGTGTTTCAGTGGAGGTGAAGTGCTGGTAATTTTTATCATAAAGCTGATAAAAGTAAAATGTAGGCTGTGAGCATGTGGCCAACCTCAAAAACCAGCACTCAGTAACAAAGCACCTTTGCCCTGCCTCTGTGAGGTTTTTATCAGGGCAGTTTTATTCCAAGGTAATAATTCTAAGTATCTGTCACAGGGCCAGGACCCTTGGACAGAAGCAGTATAAATGCAGCTCTTAGAGCACAGAAGAGACCAGGATAGAGAAATTACAACTCAGAAGGCCAGCAAAGCTCCAGTGTGCGTTCCCAGAATTATTCTTGCTTTTTGTCCAAAGACTAGAGTGCAGTGCGGAAGCAGACCTGCCCACTGCCCCGAGAGCACTCTCATCCCTCAGCTACAGGCTCTTTATTGCTGGTTTTCTCTGACGTGGGTTTGAACATCCTCCAGCTCAGAAAAGTTTCAAAAGCATGTGTTACATTTCCTGAGCACATGTTCAAACCACTAACACAAAATTTAAGCATTACCACCAATGCCCTTTTCTGCTTTTGAAGGATGCAAGAAGAACCCCTTTGGTTCTGCAAGGCAACCTGTTAGCACTAACCCTCAAAAGAGGACCCAGGTTTGGGTGACCACAGTCTGGAGGAAGGGACTGGATCTTGACCTTTCTCAGTATGTCTCTTGAAGGCAGACTGTAGAGGAGTGCTAACCCATAGTATGCCTGGTTTCCAATCCTCTTTAAAAGGTGTCAAACTTCCTGTGTGTCCTGTATCACAAGGATGAGCTTCAGGTTCTGGTTTCCATGTCAGTGGCCCTGATGGACTGCTGCAGCCTTGCAGTCCCATAACACAGTGGGAGTTCAGTCAGGAGTTTAGAGACAGTTGTGCAGGCAAAATGTGGTGGACCATGGATCCACTTCCAGCACTTCAGGCTCACAGACCAGCACCCTGATGGCTTTCCCCCAGCATCCGATGCAGACTGAAGCTTGGCTTTGACCTTCGGAGATATCACCTCTTGCTGCTAGGGAATAATAATAGAGCATTTAAAAGGGAATAAAGAGTGGTTTAGAGCCTTCAAAATTATGCAATTGAAATTTGATAGAAACTTTTTCTCTGGTGTCAGATACTTCATTACTATAACACCACCAGAAAAATACACGTTTAGTGAAATTATGCATTTTAGTAGATTGCTATTGCATAGCAAAATTCTGATTAGCTTCATTTTTAATATATCACCTAAGAATTTTCCACATGGATTGAAGAGGCTAACCTGACCTGGCAGTCACAAAAGAGAAAACACATTTTTAACGGAGAGCAGTCTTGTCTAAGGATTTACTTTCAGAACACTGTTTTTGTAGGAAAAAAAAATTACCCCTGCTAAGACAACCTTATGTATTGTCATTCTAAATATAAATCTGCTTGCTGGAAGAAGACTGAGTAATCTGTTCTGATCTTCAGGACGAAATAATAGTTTTACTTCAGCATTAAACAATACTCAACCCTTTCACAGTCCAAGGTAAGACAATCATCTTGCCAATTGCAGACAGGAAGAACTTTTCTGAACCAACACTAGAAGAATTTTTTTTTCATTTCAGGACAAATTTAAGAGTGGTGTTTTTCTTCAAACTGAGTACTTGATGATGCTAAAAGAAGAAAATATAACAGATAAATGTTTATCTTGTCATGGTCAAAGTGTGCTTTATTCTCTGAGTATGACATCACACTGAAATAACTTTTCAGATTCCCTGAGCAATGCAGCAAGCCAGTCAAGGTCCCAGAAAATTCAAGTATATTCACCAGACAGGCCACCATGGTAGTGGGATCATACTGTGAAGATAGTAAAATCTTCGTTTTATTATAAGTCTCTGTGCAACTGTTAGTTGCAGAGACTCCTGCCTTTTTAACTTCTCTGAAGCTGATGCCTGCACAAGCAACACTGCTCCATGATCAGCCAGACTGATAAAGCCTGGTTTCATGTGGATCCACCTCCCTACTTGAGCCATGCTGCAGACTTTCTAGAGGACCCCCATCTCCTCCTCCCCCTCCTTCCTCTTCTCCCACACTGCAGACTTTGTGCTCAGCTTTCCCCCAGTGCCTTCTCCTGGCAACATCCTCAGCACCCCAAGCTGCTGGGGCAGCCAGCAAGAGCTGCAGGCTTTTCAGCAAGCAGGATGAGGATAAAGTTGTCGTCTGGTGAGAGAGGCAGCAATAGTGGTCCATCAACATCCCTTCAGGTGTTGTACTGAGCCAGGCACACTCGGATCCAGAATATCCAAGTCTGCCTTTCCCCCATGGATGCCCTTCCTCATACCAGAGAAGGAGGAACAGGCTGATATCACACCTTCCTTCAGCACAAGCCAGAGCCTGTGTGAATTTATCTGTGAGGGACATTGCACTTTGTTCACAGGATTTTTTGTCCTTAGAAATATTTCACAACTAAGAAAGGGGAAAAAGTACTCTTGCCATGAGTTCTGTCTGCAAACTCTCTCCCACTTCTTGGCAGTGGAATTTATTAGTGGTGCTTTGGCACCATCATGCTCTCCCAGGATGAAAAGATCAGTTGTTTTAGTTGTTTCTAATTAATACACAATTTTAAATAAATTTTCCATATAAATTAGACTTTTACACTCTTCAGTAGTACCAGATGGACAGAGCCATCTGTCAGAGATTAACATTCACTAAAGGACCACTGGTACTAAAAAAAAAACCAACAATAATGTAGCATTCCAAAAAATGTTTGCTTTGTACATTGCCTGAACAAACAATTGCATGTAAAGCTGCTCTGATTTTCAAAGATCATCATTTATGGATGCTTGTATAATACTTTACTGAATTTGAAACAAGAGATTGTTGGATGATTACCCATTTTTACAGCTTGGGGACATTTCTGAGGGTATCTGATCTGGGATGATGCTGCAATAAAAAATTGGAGAACTGGAAACCGTACAGCCATCATAAAGCCATGGGCAAGTCATAAGCAAGTCTTGGACTGCTGCAGGAAAGAGTGAATCCCTGAATAAAGTGTCTTTCCCTTTGAAATGAGAAGAAGAACCTGTATAAAAGGCAGCAAAAACATTGTTTAAATGATGAGCATTGCCATTCCCAGGCTCCCTCCTGGAGTTCTTGTTTGTATTTTTTCTCCTCAATGTTCCACCATCAGCCAAAGCTTTGCACCAAGGGATCACAAGTCGAAGCCTTGCATCCCTGCCCCTTGGCACCAAGGGCTGAGGGAGAGGCCCTTTGGCTGTCACAGCCCACTCTGGGGCCACACTCCTTGGGCCACTTCAGCCACCTTGGGCACTGTTCCCCCAGGCCTCCCTTTCCAGCCTCAGCCTATTTTGCCACCCCACTAGTGGTGCCTGGAGTATTGCTTGCAGAAGCCACCCACCCAGCAAGGTGTGCTGGTGCTGCAGCCAGGAGTAGGAACATCATCCTCTGTAAAGGGGAAAGGCAAGAGGTAAACCCCCAGGTTTCCAAAAGCTCAGCCTGCCTTTTCAGTGTTAGCAGCCCAGGTAAGGGCTTCCTGGAAGGAACATGCTAAAGCAGGTTTGGCTTGTTAGGCTGCATGATGTTACACATTATGGGCACTGGAGACAGGACTTACTGAACCAGGGTGTATTTTCCTTCCCATGTTTCTATCACTTAAATCTACCAATGTCAATTGTGTCTAAATTTTTTTTCTGTTTCCACTGGAAGGGTCAAGCTGTGATTGGACAGTTGACAGAACTGCCATCAAAAGACCGAGACTCCAGAGTACTAAAAAATGAGAAAGCTATCTAAACTTACTTAAAATGACCATTTTGATAAATTAAACAAACTGGTTGCATCTCCTGAAATTCCCCATAGGTATTTCCACCTCTGGCAGAAACTATCTGAGAGCTGGCTGAGTTACCTGAGAATTTGGAGTGGGTGACCAAGGTCTCACAAAACTGATCAAGGGCAAATGGAGTGACAAGCTTAATAAAGGAGAGACAGAGGAGCAAGACAACTGCAGACCAGTTGGCTGAACTTTAGTACCCAGAAACACACTGTAGAACAAACCAGGCTACTTGCAAATACATGAAAGGTGCCAAGCAGATGAGTGATGGCAAATACAGATTAATGAGGAACTAACATTTCAAACCCTTTCAGGTTCCTTCTATGAGAGGATAAAAATGGAAGCTGTCATTCTACATAATCAACAGATGTGCTTTGACTACAGTAAAGTTTTAGCATTTTCTTACATGGTGTGTTATAGGGGGAGGTGACTTGAGTCAACATGACACCATTACAACAACAGCTCAGAGTTGGTTAGAAAATTTGCTTTTAAGAGACATTGTCAGTAAACTTCTTGTCAAACTAGAAGGGAGCATTAGATACGGATTTCACTGAAGCCAGTCTATAGTACTACACTGTATCTTCATTAATGGATACTGAGCTCCTGAAATACTATTGATAAATTTGAAGATGATGGCTAGGGTAGGACTTCCAGTATAGAGAAGACAGCCTAGGAATTCAAAATGATCTAGCCAAATTGGAGAAAGTATCTGAAAAACAGAAGGCAGTTTGATAAGGACAGAAAAAGTGCAAAAGTTACATGGGTTTCTAGAAGAGCAGACATTTAACAAGGCAACACTTGGCTGTACAGTTGTTCTGCTGAATTTAGGTGTTAGTGCGTGTCACAGTGACTTGCTGCTAAGGAAGGGGAAGCATCATCCTGGGTCACACCATGCAGTGGTGACATATGTGAAAACATGAAGTTATACTCCCCCACATTTGGCACCAGTCTGGTCTCAGCATAAATGAGTCATTTTGGATGCTCCAGTTTGTGGAAGTGTTGACCAGCAGCCTGGAGGAAAGCAGCAAGAGCAACTAATCATGGTGTATGTACAAAAGAATTGAGAGAATTAAGGCTGTTCCTGACAGGGAAGAGAAAAATGAGAAGAGATACAATAAGGTTTTCACAATCAAAACCAGCAGCTGCAAAGGAGGTGTAAGAGTTTAACAAGTCTGTTGGGATAGGAAAGCAAATAGGATTAAATTGCAGAGAAGAGAGCTGAACTCAAATGCCTCCCAGGAATGGCAGCAAAGCCCCAGCAGGACCATGCTGGGGGCCTGGGGATCACCACACCAATGGTTTTCCACAAACACAGTGGAGAAACATCTACTACAGGCAATTTAAGCTTGGGCATCCTGAATGAGAGATGGGTGGTGGACCTCCCAAATGTCACATGATGTAACACTGCTATCTCTCCAAATGCCTGCAGGGGCAACAAGGCTGGTGAAGGGTCTGGAACACAAGCTCCGTGAAGAACAGCTGAGGGAGATGGAGTTGTTTAGCCTGGAAAAAAGGAGGCTCAGGCGAGCCCTTATCACTCTCTTCAACTACCTGACAAAAGGCTGTAGAGTCAGGTGGGGGTCAGTCTCTTCTCACAGGCAACCAGTGACTGCACAAGAGGACAGTCTTAAGATGCATCAGGGGAAGTTTAGGCTGGACATTAGGAAAAAATTCTTCACTGAAAGAGTGATTGGCCACTGGAATGGTCTACTCAGGGAGGTAGTGGAGTCCCTGTCCCTGGAGGTGTTTTAAAAAAGACTGGATGTGGCACTCAGTGCCATGGTTTAGTTGACAAGGTGGTGTTAGGTCATAGGTTGGATGTGATGATCTCAAAGGTCTTTTCCAACCTAGTTAATTCTGTGATTCTGTGTAAAGACCCTGACAGATATAGTGTAGGTCACTAATGTCCTGCTGCTATCAAAAGGAAGTCAAGTACCATGGTTTCTGCTGTAAAGATGAGGAACCTCAGGCACATATCCTTGCTCGGATAAAAGTTCAACATTTGGTCAAGGACAGAGCTGGGCAAGAAGGCCAATGAGGTCTCATCCAGAACATGCAACCCCATCACCAGGGATCTGGTGGAGCAACTGCCCAGATGGAATATACCTTTGGATAAAGTTATCAGTATTAGAATCAGGGCTTCTTTTTGTGTCAGTGTTATCTTACTTAGGGAAATACTTAAGAAAAACATGGTGTTTTGTTTATAGAACAGTTTAGAAAAAGTTTAATCCCTTTCATGAGGTGTATACATACAAGAAACTTGGAAGATTTCATTGTCTTTCATTTATGTGTAAAATTGATGTACCCCTCTTAAACTCTTTAAGGGGGTCTTTTCCCCCACTAAATTTCATGCTAGAGTTAAACATTGCAGAAGGTATTTGTCTGCTATGCCAAAAGGAAGAGGGCAGCTAAAATAAGACTTCATTCTTCTGATATGTAGATGGGAGGGCTGAAGCAGCTTTGACATACTCTGAAAAATCTCAGGAGAGCCAAAACTGATAGCTACTCCTAAAACATCCTTACACAGCATTTTGAAAGCTCGTGATGAAAAATACTCCATGGCAGTGACTGTACCAGTACCTAACTGTGCTGTATCAGTGAGACTGAACCCAGCAGGTCAAGAGTTGCAGCTATCCCACATCATATCTGGGCACTGTGCCCAGTATCGCCCCCATGGTCAAGACGGACATTAAAAAACTGGAGGCAGCCCAACAGTTTTGGTGGTGGGGATGGGGGTTAAGTGACCCAAGATGGTTATAGGATTGGAGAACTTGGCACATGAAGAAAGGCTGAAGGGATTTGGTTCATTCAGCCTAGTGAAGTGAGGGCTCAGGGGGATTCCATTCCTGCCTTCTAGTGTTAGATATTGAGAGACGATGAAGGCACTCCCTTCATGAGGATTCACCGTGATGGACAGTTAAGTCATTTCAGGCAAATTTTGTCTCCAGATACAAAAAAAGCCTTCTCCCGTGAGACCAGCTAAAGGCTGGGACAGGCTGCCAGGAAGTGTGGTGAAATTTCCCTAGATGAAACATGCAGGGTTTTGGCAATGCCTTGGATCACTTAAGGCTCTGCTTCCAATGTACGCTGGGCCAGCCACACTTTCTGGCTCTGGCCAAGCTGGGCTTCCCCCTCAGTTTTTTTTCTCTCAGTACAGCAAGATGCTGGCGAGTCCAAGAGACACTGTCTCTTACCTCTGTTTTACCTTTCCTCTTGTGAGAGTACAGCTCTGTACTAGCCACAGCCAGCAGGACAAGGGCATCTTTAGCATCCTGTCAGCTACACCTGTGCAAAAATATAGAAACACAGACACAGTAGCTACAGTGCCCATTTCAGCACGCACCTTCCTGCTCCTGGATGGAGAGCAACACCAGTGCTAGGCCTTCACTGGCATTCCTTGGTAAGGACTAGCAATGGCACAATCCAGGACATCAGGAGCTGCCAGGGCCCAGATGCTCTCCAGTGAGAAAAGCAACACAGCACGAAAAGGGAAAAATATGAATTTCAAAATTTCTTCACTGGCCCAACCCTGTTCCAGCTAGAGACAGTTGGAGGAAAAAGAAGTGGATATTCTCTTTTTTCTTTTCTATTTTTGCCTTTTCCAGCATGACCTTTTAGACCCTCACCTTCTGACTTCATTCTGGAATGCCACTTAAGTATAAATTAAGCTGGATCTGGCCTGAGATTTCTCTCTCAGATAAAGCTGAGGTTAGTTAAAAGAAACTCTAGTCATGGAAAAGCTCATATATCAAGAAAAGCTAGCAGTGTTTCAATAAAATTTAAAAACCCCAGCAGCTTGACTCCTATTCCTTTTATAATGAAGAGAATAATCTTGTAAAATTAACTGAAGATCAGATAAACAAAACTTCTGCTTAGGGTTAGAAAGCATGAACATTTATCTCCAGGTACAATTTAAGTGCATCTTCTTCATCTCTGCTTTTGTTCCACTGCATGAGCTGCCAGCCCCCTCCTCCCACAGCCTCTCCCCCAGGTTACAACGGCTGAGGCCTGGCTCCCTCACCCCTTTCCAGAGCAGTTCCAAATCTCCTTAAGCATGTGAAGTTTGATATGTCTCTCGCTGACTTCAGTGAGAGCTCAGTCAGATGCAGAGGTATTTTTTCAAGCTTTGAAAAAATAAATATCTGTGCAGAGGTAGGATGCTCAAAGATATGCAATTCAATGGGTGCCCCCCCTCCCCATGGGTGGGAACCCTCCCCTTGCCAGGCTACACCAAACACAGGGACCAAGGTCTTGGGGTGCAAGGGTGGGAGATGCCACAGAGGACGCTCATATCCCTCCTGCTGCCCCCAGCTCGGGCAGGGCAACAGCGCCAGCTGCCCCTGTGAGCCCATGCTGCCGAAACCCATCGGACCTTTGCCACAACCTTTTAGAGCAGCAGGAGCATGCGTTGAACATTTTCCAACTGCAGTGCCACTTGCAGCAGAGCTTGGGAGAAACCCTTCCCTCACACAGTAACCCAGGCTACCACCTTGTCCTGGACTGAAGAACACCCTTCCTGAAACAGCACACAGACCAAAGGCAGTAATTTGAGCAGGACTCAAAAACCACGGACTGGTTACAGCAGAGCAGGAAGGCCTGGGCCCAGAGCTGTGGGAGCTGTGCCTTCGTTTCTCTTGGCGTATTTGGTTATGAGCTTTGTCAACTAAAACATTTGTACATAATAGATGCTGTTACCATTTTTCCTGTAGTTTGTGACAGAGGTAACTCAGCAGGTGACGATCTCCAAATTAACTTCTAAATAAGGATTTGCATTTAAAACACAGAGGCTGTTGGAAAAGGGGCTTTTGGATGCGGCCAAGAAGCTCAGGACAAAGTAGAAAAGGCAAGGCTGTGTCTGATACTTCTCACATCACAGCAGCTACGCCTGCTCGAGGCCGGCGGCCGCGCTCCCACACTGACACCTAGCGCCGGCCAGCCCTGCCCTGCCGGGCCCGCTGCGGCTTCTCCCTGCGCCTCACACTGACACACACTTGGGTGGGCTTTTCCGTTTTTGTAAAGTCTAGGGGAGTTGTTCCGTTTCCTGAGCTCTGGCCTTTTTTTTTTTTTCCCTTTAAATGAACATGGGACTACTCGCCTAGTCTCTATAGAGATCCATACCTGCCACAACATGCCTGTTTTCCACTTAACTGGAATTATTTCCCCCCCATCAGCCCAGCACTTTGAAGTTAGCTTGGAGATACGTGGGGCACTTGTCAGTAATGACCCGTTGCCCTGCCACCCATCTGATGGATGCAAGGCTGAGCCCATATCAGAGCTATGTGCTTACATACAACAACCAAGTCAGTTTATCTCAGAACAGCTTGAAAGCAGCTTTTGGTTACAGCACAGCTCTGCGAACAGAAAACCACTCCTTACAACGCAGAAATGTGCTTTCTCTCTGAAAGCAGTTGTGAGGCCAGTCCGCATTTCCAGACCACCCATTCACGGTAGATATCTTACTGACAGATTATTTGTAGCACCAGCTCTTTGGACTGTGATCATAAAGAAAAATAAATTTTTATCAGTAAAAAACATGCGTGAGTTAAACACTTACTCATCACAGCTAAGCTTAAAGGCTCACTCTTCAAAATCTTTGTTAACAGTTCTGGAGACAAATGAAAAGTAATCTAAGTTTCAGCCAACAAATCCCAGAGGATGGTTTTCCCTACCTGTCCACACAGATCAGCAGCTCAGACAAGCCTCTGCAGCCCAGGCACTAAGATGTCAACACTCCACTTCCTGCTGCAAGAGCTCAGCAGAAAAATAAACATCTTGTACCAAAAAAGGGACGTCATCCAGGAGCACTGCTCTTTTCAGTCTTGTGAAGCTACAGTCACAGGCTCAGGAAAGTAATTTCTCACTTTTTTTAAACTCACTAGAGATAAAAAGAAATCTGAGAAATTTAGGTTTGTAGAGTTCCTAGTTTGACGCTTAACACAATGTTTTATTCTTTCTGTCATTTAGGTCTTTGTCATACACAGAGCAGGTATTAGATCACTAAAGTCTAAAGTTTCATTACTGGCTTCACTCACTGCAGAATTTGAGGCTCTGGCTAATTCTTTTAAAGAGATTTAAACACAGCTACTAGAATTAGAATATATTTTTGTTTGAAATTAATAATAAAATAACTTGGGCTCCACAAGCTTTGAAAAAGGTATCTAGAAGTGTTTATAGGGACTACACTTTTATATCAATCAAGATGACAGGGTTAAGAAAATTATTTAAAATATATTCTCTTAAATTCACCAAGAACCGAACACATCACCTTAGAAACCTGAGGGGTATGGAGGTCCATCTGTCACCTTCATGCAGAAGCCGAGATACCTTTATTTACCTTTATAACTTAAAGATTTCAGCATAGTATTCTCACCCCTGAATTTCAACAGAGCTCCAGTTGACAAGATACCTCCAGCATTTCTTCTCTCAAGTAGCAGTAACAGGCTGCCCACCACCGCACCTGGCTGACAGCCGCACTGGGCAGTACTTGGCAGCATGTCAGCTCACAAACAGGATAGCAGAACAGTTGCTGACATCAAACTTGAAAAGCCACCATTTTCTTCCCGATCTATGATCATTCTCCTCATTTCTCTGCCCTTTACAAAAAGATCCAAGCCTCTATCAACACACCCTCCTGCAACCCGCAAGAAAACAAACTGACATAACTGCTGCCTTAATTTGGATATATCAGTACCACGGAATTTTCATTCCTGGGTCATAAGCAATGGGAGAGATGCCTCAGATCCCAGCAGCAGGGAATGCACATACTAAACAGGCACCAGAAAAAATATGAAGAAACCAAAGTTAAGTTTTCAGCTAATCCTGGCATAAGATAACCTCCAAATGACATCAGGTATCTGGAAGTTGTCTGTAGGGACAAACTGTTTTCAGAATTAGGCAAAATCAAATAAGAAAAAAAATTGGGGAGAAAAAACTCTAGAGACAATAGATTGTGCGTTACTGAGAGAATAAAGTCATTTCACCCCTACAGTCTAATTTGAAGTCATGTTTCACAACCATATGTTGAAAAGGCCATCTGGCTGCACTGTGGGTCCCAATCCAAAACATCTCACAGCTTTGATGTGCACTTACACTGGACCCCAAAATTCATTATTTGATTACACTGAAGATCTTTTCAAGGCTCACTTTCAGGAAGTTTTGCCACTGATGTAGGAAGGCAAAGGGATTTTAAACACTTCTCCAGAAACACAGTAGTTTTGGCAATTTTTTGAGAGTGGATCAGATGTTAGTACAACTCAGCCTGAGGAAACAGCAACTGCAAATCCTGGTGACTGATACCACTTCAGAGCCAAGCTTCTTTTGATGCAGAGAAGAGCATGTTTTTTTCTGAGGGAATTAAGTGAAAATTACAAACAGGAAATGGAAGAACCCTACAACTATAGAAACATGCTGAAGTACTGTGAGACTGTGTGCAGGTATCAAACAGACACCCTCCTCTCTCTCCCCCCATTTCACTACTTGACACATCAATCCAAAATTCCCAAGTAAAGCCTAAAACAATATGCAATTTTGCTCAGACACAGCAATGAGCCCCTGACTGGGAACCAGTGAGAGCAAGAGCTGTCTAAAAAAGGGCAAACTCAACATTTCTGAAGGCACTGAGAAAGGAGAAGTGCACTGGAGTAGGAGTCCAGCTTAAATAATAACACTGGATCAAAGCCACTCAACTAGTGATCTTTAAAATAAACAAATAACAGCCAAACTGTGATTATCACTTGATGAAGGCTGAGAGCTAGAGCAGCTATACCCAACCCACTCCATGCCACGAGGGTTTCAAAGCAGGAGGTGGCTCCCAGTGTCCACACAGGCACTCACTGCCCCACAGAGCTACGCTGTTTCTGCCTCTGCTTCCTTCTGCTGATCTAAACACAAAGCAGTGGAAGACCTATTACACCATTTCAATGTCAAAAATATTAAACTGAAGAACTACGAACTCAGTAGATAGTATTTGAAAAGAACTTTTTAGGCAGTATTTAAGGGAAAGAAAATACATAAAGCTCCTTTGTGAACAACATGAGAACAGAAAAACAGAGGAGTATTTTAATCAACATTTTCACACATTGAGCAATTCTCTAAAATGCCAAAATTTTAAAATGGGAATCATGTCCCTGGCTGGATTTCCTGCACCAGAAGAGCGGTCAAAGGTCAGTCATTCTATGCATAGAAGAAGCCTCCAGAAAAGTGAACAGGACTGAATGTTCAATATTGTCTAAACCAGACACTCTTTGTCCCAATATGCTATAATCAAATGTATATTTAAATGAGAATAAAATGTGTGGTAAAGCTAAAATAATGAATTAACAATCTTGAGTGAAGGCTTTTCAGGAGATTCTGCTTTTCCTCCTGACACTTAATCATCTTAAACAAACACACCTGGAAAGAGAGCACTGAAGTCAACTCCTTCCAAGCCCATTGAAGGGCAAAAAAACCCCACCCAAAACTGAGTTCTTTGAAATCAGGTATTTTCTGCCAAAAAAAAAAACAAAACAAAACAAAACCCACAGCTTTTGCAAGGCCTTTTTAAGGTAGAACAGGTTTCACAAAGCTTTAAATTTCTCTCTGAGTGAGTTTCTAAACTGTCATTGCTGGTTATTACTAGTAGGCACAGAAACTCCCATTTTAATTAGAAACTTTATTATGAAATACATTATACAGTTTACATGTGAAGTGCTTTCAATGTAAGATATTTAATAACATGCTGGGCAAAATGGCTGACCAATTTCCTCGAAGTTTTAAGAAAAAAAGCCCATAACTGGAAGAGCTATCTTACAGAACTAAGATGCAACTTAGGCATTTGTATTCAGGATATTATGTTTACCTTAGGGAGAAAGTATATACTTAACTGTTCCAATTAACTGTATGTTTCAATAATGATGTTAAACATTTGGCGTAAGACTGAAAGAAACCCAAGCCCTAATTAAACTAGCATTCACCAAAGATTTTAAAAAAAACCCCTTTATGATCAAACTACTTTGTTAATAAGGCACAGTCAGACACATATTTACAAAGACTGGCTAAAATTCAGTTTCACCTGCACAGCCTTCTCACTGGTCTGTCAACAGTAATCTGAAAGTTGTTTTCCCTGTCTGCTGCTGAGACATTCCAAGAACAAGGCAGAGCAGTAAGGCAACTAAAAGAACGGGCATGCACAGGAGTTTGGCATTTGGGATGGATTCTGAACATCTGCAAAGTAGTTCATTTTATAAATGGAGCATTCACCTGCTATTATTTAAATGGTGGCCAACTGTGATAAGGAAAATAGAAGTGATGCAAGCAGAGGGTATTTTAATAGGAATAAACAAGATGTCTGGTATGCTTTCAGCTAAGACTTTGCATGCAGCAATTCCCACAACTTTCAGAGATAATCTAAATTGAATTCTCAAATTCCCCTCTGCCACTTAGGAAAGCTGAATGTACCAGGGGGTTTCTGGATAGCAGGTGAAATACCAAGGAATGAAATCTCCATTTAGATAATGAGCCAATACTGCATCCTACTTTGCATTTCTTATTAGAACAAAAGGAAGTCTTTGGAAATGACAACTGAAATAATTACATCATTATTTTGGCTGGAAGAAAGTTCAAGAACTCTTAACATGGAAGGTTTAAAAAACATGAAACAATTCTACCCACAGTCAAAGAATAAAAAAATAAAAATGAAAAATAAAAGAGAGAAGCCTTACCTTCCCCTCCCAAATAATCTTTGAGGAATAATTGCTTGAGATTAGCACTGTATGGCTTCTGTGGCCTATGAATGCCAGATACTCTAAGAACTATCATTTTCAAGCTACTGCTTGTTTTCAATTTTTAGTAATTTTAAACAAAAATACTTCATCTATTTCACCTGAATAATCAAACTGAGCATAAAAATCATTAAAAGTGTATTGCTGATACAAATTTGTATCACATACTAAAAGATACTACTTCATAGATTAATTGTGAAACAAAAAAGATTAGACTATACAAAAAGTTTTTTGAATTCTTTTGCACAGCTGAACTCATAGTGCAGGTTTAAGATAAAAAAGTCTGTAAATGAAGTAGTCAACAAATGTTGAATACAAAATACATTCTAAAGTATTTTACAGAATGGCTGAATCATCAAGCATAAGAACTGAGGATAAAGAATGTTAATGACAAGCAGCCACATACAGAACACAAAGCAATAAGTTTAAATCAGACTATTTTGGTTTGTGTAGCCCTTTATTAGCAACTAAAATAGAAGATATCTGTTGTACATCACGGGTAGTAACTGACTATACTGGAGTTTTATTATATTCTAATACAGAATCATTTATAAATGCATTGTTTTCCTTTTTTTTCCTTTTATTAAAAAGCTTCCACCCCCTTTTCCCCCCTCTTTTTCTGTTTACAACTTGCAAAACTATTCTGAAAGCTGAGTATATGTGCACAGGTCTGCAAAGAGTGCAAATTTAGGATATGGTAAATGCTTTACATGTTGTATTTTTAAGGACAGTCTACCACCATGCCTTCATAGCCATTATCTTTTCCAAAGAAAAAAAAAATCTCACAAAAAGTTCTGGTACGAGCCTTCCTTCCATTGTCCTAAACAAGAAAGCATTTTTAAATGAGTTGAAACTAAGGAAGGACTACACCTACTAGAAAAGAACAGAGTTCTATTAGTTTGAGGTTTCAGTATACCCAAAGACCAGGGACTGTATCTTTGTAAGGGCTAGGCTGGGACCCCATGTACAGAGTGTGTGCAGGTGCCATCCCTGAGCATTCAGCAGTTCAGTGGACCATAAGTGCTCCAGCTGCATAACTCACTGAGCTGTCTTGCCAGTTTCGACACTGGCTTGACTGAGCGTAATTCAAAAATGAAAAGCTCATGTTCATTCCATTCTTCTGGAGCTCGCTGATAGCCTGAAAAGAGAAAGAGAGCTGTTCAAAAAAAGGTATCAGTAAAATTACATTTCCTAGTTCTCAAAGGTCCTTGCACCATCTCTCATAAGCTCATTATATAAGCATCTCCCAGTTTTGAGTGGACCCAGCCCACTTCTGTACTGTTTCATTCACTGACGCTTCCCCCACGGCACCATCCATGCAGTTCTCTAAAGCAACACTAAGCCTTTCATGATAATCTTTTAGAGACAATGCTTCCAGTTCCATGGGGAATTTATACAGAAACATAGATGCAGCAGAAAAAAACCCAACACTATTAACACTTTTCAGATTCTATTTCTTCCATTAAGGAAAAAGAAGGTACAAGGATGATTTACTAAAGTGTGACAACTGGCAAAAGTGAATGAACAAAATTTAGCTGTGATGTGCTGCAAAACTAATAACTATCTGAGAGTAAGAGTTGGGTATATTTGCAGAGTTGTCATAGTACTGAACTTTGCTACATGCATGTCCAATATTGCTATTGCTCATACAAACTTTTACAGACTCCACTTTAAAAGGTTTCTCTGTATGTTCTCCATTCACACTACATTCCCAGTGAATTAAGTTTTCCCTTTTGAAAAAGTTAACATGCTTCTCGTTTCAGATTTGAATTACAGTGAAAATACAGTGAGATTCACTCAAGCAATACGACGAATCTGCAGCACTCCAGCAGTGCTGCAAAGCAGCTGTGACCAAATTTAGCCAACTAAGTTAAGCCAGGTTTATGTCTGCACTGCATCAACAAAGCAGAATACAGTAACCAGAAAGTGATATGAATTCTAATTGCCATTAATTTATGGGCGAATGGTGCACCGCTCTAATACTTACACAGGCAATCTCTCACCACATTTGCAAAACTCAAAAAAACGCTGCCAGACATCACAAGGCACTCACAATAGCTAGCTAATAGCAATATAGAGAAAATACACACACGTTCATAAGTACTGATTCAAAAGAATAAGTACATACTTCTTCAGGGAGATGGATTTATTTGTTTATTTAGGGCCAAGAGAAAGTGAATGATTGCATTTCATTGAAATTCAAAAGGAATGTGGTACCTCATCTCCCTTAGGGAACTGAAAACCCTCAGCCCTTTTAAGAGCTTACATTTGTCTATATGCAAGACACAAAAATTGGAGACCAAATTGAGAACACTTAAAAAATAAGTTCATTCAAGGCTTGATATTTTAGAACTAAGGAATACTGCAGCCATATTCTGTTTTAATAAATGCAAGCATTTTTCTAAAAGTGACATTCTTCAACAAATCAAAAGTTACTTACATTTAATAGCACTCCAATAGGATGTCTTCCACATATTGTATTATGGTATTTCTTCAAGTAATTGCTAAAAGATACAGGATCTAGCTGCTCTATAATGCTCATACCCTGAAAAAGAATCAATAGCAATAATTACATTACACATTCACAAGCAGGCGTTTATACATCACCTACTTGTTACCACAGAGCAGGGGGAAAAACCCTCTACTTTGTACCAAGGATATTAATGGAATCTCAGCATGAGATTCTAGCTGAGCTCTAGCTTGTTGTCATCTTGTTTTCATTCCTTGCCAAACTAAAAGTGCAGGAGCTCTTCCAAAGCTGTCAATAATCCACAGATCTGCGAAGTTATCTTTGCAAATACCAGTGAAGCTCATGTTAAAAAAGCTCCTCCTGCAGACCAGTTGATCCCCACCGTCCAAGAGTGCCACCAAAGAGTGCCCGACGTCTCTAAGATTTGGTACAGCTATATAAAAGTGCAAAGCAGGAAGAATTTATGCCTCCATCTGCTCTCCCTGGCAATAGAGTTTAGGGACAAGCACTTGTCTGGGACTTCTGGATGTCCAAAAACACAAGTTAAAACCATCATTGTACGTATGCAATTCACATGCGCAACAAGTGTGATGTATCCTGGACACATCAGGCATGCAAGGCAGTTGATCTGGGTGTGGGCTGGCCATTTGCTCTGAGCATAAAAAACAGATCCAGAAAATGTCTAAAGCACTAAAAAGTTGGTGCACAAGGAAAATGTAAGAACCAGGAGACGGTGCTTCCACTTTATATGAGACAGTCACACGTATGCATCCTTTCCTCCATTCAGAGCAGGACCCATCATCCCATGGAGTCATGCTAAGAATACCAGCACACGTGTGGAAAACAAAACCTTCCACATATACAAACATTTGCATTCTTAAAAGCAAAAAGAATCCTACAACTCCACATACAGCCTGCTCTTACCCTATCCCACAGAGCAGATCAAACACCATGAAAGTAGTTTAAAAACAAGTCTAAATCAATTATTGTCCTGGTTTCATCATGGGTTTGCTCTTTTGCCTGTAATAGACTCCATCCTCTTTTTTTCTTCCTATGAAAATTATTAATTCCCTTCATCAGGGAAATGAGCTCCAGACACTCACTAACTCGATAAAATACATAGTCATGCTGCTTCTGTTGGTGAAACAGTAAGTTCTTAGAGACTAGAAAAAAACATATATTTTGCATGGGAATAACTGGAGATTGATACCAGAAAAGGAGATAATTTCTTCTAAGATATCTGCATTTGTCTCAGCTCTTTCCCCTGCTTTTGGGTGATAAAAGGAAAAGCCACAATGCAGGAAGCAGTCAGTTTCAAGTCTTCACCTCAAGAGTAAAATCTCCAGAACACTCTGCAAGGGTGTTGGCTGACCTGGCAGATATCAGCTAATTATTCAGACTGGATCACAGCTTACAATGGAGGAGCAGAAGATTCCCAGGAGAGCTGGGAGAATTATAAAACAGCAAAAATAACCACTACCCTTGTGTACTTTTAAATAGAAACAGGCATAAGATGAATTCATAAAGAAATAATGTTTTATGGAAAAACAAAACCAAGCTAAGCTGGCCAGTTGCTGGTAAGAGCTCAGTTCTTTTTGGAGTCATGGAGAGGGTGTTTGGACCCCTGGCCAGTACTTACAGCTGTTAATCACTCCAGATCTACAGAGCCTAAATGAGTGCCAAAAAAAAATAATTGTAGGTATTCTCTAACTAGCAGTGATTACATAGATACCATTGCATTTCTGAAGTTTCCAAAGCATATCTTTGAACCATCCATTTACTTGTAGCTTGTATATGTCAATACACAGCTAAAGAAAGCTCAACTAAACTTGAGTTTAAACTCAATCTCAACTAAACTACATACTCAAGTGAAAGTAAAGACGCTTAAGATACTTACTCAGAGACTGAACAGTTCGCAAGAACACATTTTATCTGTTTGTAAAACCCTTTCATGACCTTTTAAAAAAATGAAAATGGCTGCTCAACTAAGAGACTCGTTTCACAGTTGTATGTCACTGGAACACACTGGGCAGAGGCATTTGAACATTTGTCTCAAATGAATGGACATGGATTTATAAGAATGCCTAGTAAGCTTATTTCAATGCACAATTCAGCACTGTAAAACACTTACAGCTATGCAGTTCATCCCAGAAAATGCTAACAGAGTTCCATACATTACAGAATGGAGAAAATCCATAGGGAATTGGTATGAACAGATATCCTATAAGCATTAGGTTGTACTGAACTTTTCATTCTTTTGGATTTAAAAGTCATTGTGGTAGAGGAGCCAAAACTAACAAGTTTGTTTCTCAGTCTAAAATAGTGTTGAGGAACATTTTTGCCAGGTTGTGTTTTATTTTTCTAAAAAGCAGAAGTATGATGCTAATAATTTTCAGTATTCGATACAACGCAGCCAGGCATGGCTTAGAACAGAGTTAAAACGCGTAACAAAACGCACATGCTAAAAGTGTAAGCACAGTTCCATGGTTTATCACATGGTTATTACGGCATCACATAAAAATTGCATCCCTCGGTTACCCAGATACTGCTAATAGCATCTACATCCTAGCACAGTGCACTCAATATGATTTAAAACTTTATAATTTTAAACATCTTCCCTTAATAGGATCAAGTATCTACAAGCCTGCAAAAAATATTAAAAAATAATAACCCTATACACATATACCCCAAAACAAACAAACAAAACCCCCCTCCAACAACCTATAGGCTCATTTTATACCATATGCCAAGAATGCTTTGGCTGGTCAAGTCAAAGTTTTTTATCAGTTATTCCAGCTATTTCTTCACACTTAAAGATCTGCACTAATAGCACTCTAATGGAAATGGAAACAAATTTGGTCTTAGTACTATCTAGCCCAACTATCTTTGCATGTGTGAGTCACTCAGACTAAATGACAAGTAACCGCCAGGAAAATTACTGTCTGGGCACAGAGAACAGGGACCTGAGCACCCAGGCAGAGAGTCATGGTTTTACATTATGCCCAGCCTAAGAAGCCTTCCCAGGCTGGAGCACTGTGGAAGGTCCTGGCACATTGCAGAAGCACTGCAAAAGCCACCAGAATTCAGCAGGTCCTCAGAGGTACCTGAGAAGCCATCGGTGCCGAGCTTTTTTCCTGGACAACAACTACTGGCTGTTCCTGCACAGCACTCCTCAGTGCCTGCATTTTCCTCCATCAGCATTCAGGGTAACACAATCTTCCCATTGACTCAAGTGAGGCATAAAGTATCTCATACCAAATATATGCTCATATAAAATGAGCAATTGGGCAGCGAAGATTGAAGTGAGCAGTCTGCATTTTCTGGCTAGTCACTCAAAAGTAATTACTCTTCAACAATGTCTTACAAAATACTTCCCCCACTGTTACTTAAAAAGGTAGTGTATTTCAGGTTATGATATACAAACTACTACACATTGTTGCAGTGGCTAAGTCCATATTACACCCCCCGTGTTACTATGAAGTGATCTCTCCCCACACCACTGTGCTACAAAGTTCTCCCTTTACCGAGGTCCCACTGGCCCCTGGTCCTCTCCCCCCTTCCCTCCCTTCTCCCACTGCCCCCCCTTATGTCACTCAACCTTGCCTCTACCCCCTACCCTCAGACCACTGGCTTTGATGCTCTGCCCACCCCTGGGACCCTCCGGGATAAAATCAAGCACGGGATTTTGTTCTGTGTTCTTTGCCTCTGTTCCCTTCGAGTGTGTTGGCTCCATTTAACGCCTCGGAATTGCACGCAGAGAACCCCTCTCGCCTTCTCGTCTCCGGTTCACACACAGACCGTGTGTGTGAGTGGCTGCTCATGACCACCTGCGAGGGTGAGATCGTGTGCACATGTGGGTGCTGGCAGAGTGCTGCCTAAGCATTTCCATGAGGGATGCCACGGAAAAAATGCGGCATCGATCCACTGACGTCCCCACAGCTAAACCTAGCTCCTGAACAGGGACCTCGGCTGAAGTCCCTGAAAGAGCGTCCCTCGGTGAGCAAAAGCCCCAAGGAGTCACCATTCAAAAATACCAAGACCCCGACAGGAGATCTAATTTCTATTAGACCTGCCTGGAAGGACAGCCGATACCTCTCTCAGCATGAGAGAGCCAGCTGAAGAATGGAGAACCACCCACTGAGAATTTTTCTTTTACCCAGAAGCTGGGAGCCAGAGGGCTTGGCAGGGCTCGGTGCCAGCCAGAGGTGCAGCACGGACACCAGAGCGATGGCTCAGGCAGGCAGGTTCAGAGTCGAACAAATTCGGCAAAACTCATGGGTGAATGAAGCTGGGGAGAGCTCTTTTGGGTCCTTTTTCACCTTTTCTTTTACTAGCTTTTTTCCTCTCAGTAGCTGGGTGAGGTTTTTGGGGAAAGATGGGTATGAAATTCTCAATTCCCCAACAAGAGGTTTTTATCCAAGTTAAAAACACCCTAAAAGCAAGGAAAATCCGATTTTCTAAGGGACTCTTAGAACACTTTATGCCCTGTTACATTTGGCTCAGTTAAGAACCCAGCGTTCTGGGTTATCGAGAGGCTGGCGTTTCTGAGACAAGGTGGGGACGAGTCAGTTAAGAAATTTTTTCCATTGGCAATTTAAATTTATAAAGCGGTCTCAGAATCAGAGAATGAGGCTATGATGCCTGAAAATGCAGATTCCCAGGCGAAAGGCACTCCTCCCCACCCCGCAGTGCTTCTCGCCCGCGGACGGCCCGGCTGTGCATGCCTGCTACCATGCTGGGATGTGTCCCCCCCATCAAGTCCACTGAACAGCGCCAGCAGCCTAGCCTGCCCACCACGGCGCCTTCCCTGGTTCCAAGTGTGCGCGTCCCTGCCCCAGCCCCGCACTGCAAAGATGGCACGGGCCGCATGGCCAACTCTGGCACCTCGTCCCCACCCCGCTATGAGTTCTCCCACCCCTGCCCCAAACAATGGGGGCCACGTGTCAGTGGCGGCCGCTCAAGATGGCAGAGACCACGCAGTCCCCTGTGGGCCCCCCCCACCTGTCCCCACACGTGTCATCGTGCTGGCTCCTCCCCTGCATCAATGGGTGTAACCGCACCAGGGCCCTCCCACCGGAGGGAATCCCTTCCTTAAGGGGGACGGCGCCCCTGCAGGGAATCCCTTTCCATTTGGGGCTCCACCCACACCCCCGCCCCCTCAATCAGTGGCTCCTTCCACAACTGGGCCTCCCCTTTTGGTTCCCACAGTTTTGCAAACCCAGAAGAGAACAGAGACTGGGAGTTTATGGTGGCCCCAGTCACATACAATAAGCAGGGACAGAATCCCCAGTGGGAACCCTTCCCGTTTGTCAATTTAAAGGAACTGTGTAAGGCTGCGAATGGTTTCGGGCAAGAATCTCCTTATTTTAGAAGTCTAGTACCAGCTACCTTCACCGCAAATACTTCAGTGCCACATGATATAAAAAGGATCATATCTTGCCTGATCTCTCCAACTAAATACCTGTTGTGGGAGAGAACATGGAAAAGGCTGCTCCAGGTTCTCAGTGCAAGTTACCAGAGAGACCTCAACAGGCCAAATTTAACCTTGGAGCAGCTATGCAGCGAAGGTAACTTGGAAAAGCCTCAGGAGCAGGCCCAGACTCTCCCAGAGCTGGTCCTGCGTGATTTAAAGCAGGCTGCAGAAAGGGCTTTGTCCCTCACCCCCACAAGTTCCACCCCCCCTGTTAGTTTTTCCCGTGTAAAGCAGGAACAAGGGGAAAGTTTCATCAAATTCACAGACTGGTTAAAAAGGGCGATAGAGGTCCAGGCTGAGAGCATGGATTCTCAGAAAGAGCTGCTTAGAACTTTGGTGAGAGACAATGCAAATGAAAGATGCCAAAGTGTTATAAGAGCTCTCCCCCTGCACCCTGCCCCCACTCTTGACCAAATGGTAGAAGTATGCACCAAACTGGTATCTGAAGAGTCCACAGCTCACCCAAGTTACCAGCAGGGGGTGGTAGGTGCAATAACAGCAGGAAGGGACAATAAAGAAAGACCCCAGTGTTTTAATTGTAGAAGTTTTCAACACTTCGCCAAAAACTACCCTGAACCCAAAAGATCTAATGGGAATGGAAAGCCTGTTGTTACAGACTGTTCTACCTGCAAACACCATCAGCAGTTGGTGATGGGCAGTGGAGCAATGGGCAGTGAAGCACGGCCTAGCACCGCGCAACTACACCAAATCAGTGGCCATCTCTCCCTGCCCTGCCACCCATGCCACAGATCGTGACTCCTCGCTGCAGTGGGAAGTAGGCAAAAGACCTCTACTCGTGAGTACTTGTGCATACCTTTTCTATGACAGAACGCAGCAAGCCATACACGCAAGTTTTAAAAAACTTTTAGACAAAATAGTAGACATTTTAGTAATTGGCGACACTGTGCGAGGTCCATCCGAGCTCTGTATTTCATCCGAGGTGCATAGGGTGGACCCCAGTGGACAAGTACAGATTGCTGTCTCCTGTGCCAACACCCCTTGGTTTCTACAAAAAGGTCAAGTGGTAGCACAGGCTATCATCTTACCCGAGGACTTTCCCAGGTGCTACAGGATACTGTCCATATGGTGGGCAGAAGTAGTGGGATGGGACAAACCAACCCTTCATTATAAACTGTGCAATGGAAAATCCACAGCCACACTGGTGGGGATGGTAGATACAGCAGCTGATATCACCATCATATCTGAAGCAGAGTGGCCACAGCAGTAGGGACTTAAGCCAGCTGCTAGGATAGTTACAGGGATTGGGGGTTCTGCGACATCTATGAGGAGCACAAATAACATCGTTATCGAGGGCCCACATGGACACCATGCATCCATCAGGCCATTTGTCATCCCATCAGGATTTACCTTATGGGGCAGGGACCTCCTTTCTCAATGGGGGGCTCAGCTGGTAATCCCACTTCCATCTCGGGATTTCTAGTTGGGGCCACTGGAAAGCGTGCCACTCCAGCTCTTACCTGGAAGACAGACAAAGCTATCTGGAGCGAGCAGTGGCCCCAATCAGCTGAAAAGCTGTGCGCGCTTGAGTCCCTTGTTGAGGAACAGTTAGCCAAGGGCCACCTTGTTCCCTCCAACAGCCCTTGGAACTCCCCTGTCTTTGTTTTAAAAAAGCCAGGCAAAGACAGGTGGAGGCTTCTCCAAGACCTCTGAAAAAGTCAGTGAGGTCATAGAGGATATGGGTCACCTGCAACCTGGCCTGCTCTCGCCCTCAATGCTCCCCCAGCAGTGGAAGCTATCTGTCATAGACGTTAAAGACTGCTTCTTTGCTATTCAATTACACCGACGTGATGCCCCTCGGTTTGCCTTCTCCATGCCATCCCTGAACTGGCAGGCCCCCCATACACCGGTACCACTGGCAAGTTCTACCTCAGGGTATGAAAAATCCTCCAACGATCTGCCAGCGGTACGTTGCACACGTCCTGTCC
>WEIT01018861.1:37348-87876 GCA_013389985.1 Dryoscopus gambensis | reverse complement strand
GTTTTGACATTTCCAGTCCGTTGTTGTTTTTTGTTTCTTTGTTTGTTTTTTCAATAGGATTAGAGAGGTGTAGCAGTGAAAGGAAGCAATGCAGACAAATTTCTCAATCATTTTCTTTTCAGGGAGGCAGGAAAAATTTTCTCTATGTGGCATCTGCTGTGCTGGGATGTACCAAGAGGGGGAGTCTGACATGTTTTCTACCATGGGAGGAAGGTTTGAAATAGTCTTTCACTTTGGGCGTTTAGTATGAACGACTCGTATGTCTTCACAGGGAATTGCACCATCAGTGGTACAAACCTCCTGCTTTTCCCGACTGAGCAACTTAAAAAAAGCCATTAGTAAGAGACTTTTCAGTAGCCTTTTCATGATTGCCTGTTTTCATACCCCAGGAGAACGAGTGATGAATTATTGACCTTTTTCAGCACTACCTGTTCCTAAAGGCAGTACTATAGACTGATGTGAGTCACATCATACAAAAGTGCATGCTTTTTAGATCTGTTGGTTAATATTTATTTTTCTCGTTTCTTAGCAGACATACACTGTATCAAATATTAAACTGCCAAAACAAGACACACACAACTGAGGCTTTTTGAAACTGAACTAAAAAGGCCAAGTGAAAAAAAAAAATAAAGCATGTATTTACAAGTTGAGTTCAATATAATATTGCTGAAAAAAGCCATATTTTTTAAAAAATTCACTAGTCAAAATATAGATAAAATTATTCTCTTTGCATATATATTTTTAAAAAGCTCTTTATAATCATATGAAGGAAAGACACAACACAATTGTACTAATTAAAATTACAGTATTTGTTTTCTGGTAGTATTTAAATATCCCAGTTGAAATTAGTCGCTCAGCTGAGTATGACTGGCCAACTGGGATGTCTGTTCCACCCAAAATCTGCATTTTAGCAAAGATTTCTTTTTCTTAGAAATTATATCCTCTTGTTACTTATAACCCGTAGTGATAGTAGGTTCTGTTTAATAACAAAATCCTATTATTTGCCTAAATATGCTTTCTATGCTTGCTCTAGAAATCCAACACAACATAATGAATCTGTCTATTCATTTTTTTTTTTCCTCTGGCACCACATCAGTTCACAAGTAAATCTTACTCAGAACAATAGATCTTCCTACTAATTGTTGTTAGTCTTGTGAAAAACAATGAGTAACATGTTTGGAATATGTCCAAACAGCAAATTAACATATAAATAACCAATACCAATATTTTCTTAAAGCAGACAGTGAACTAATGTGTTTTCACATGAGTGATGTATATTTTTTGACCATATAAAGGAAAGGAGATTGTATTAATTTATCAGGTGAAAAAATTTATCTGTAATAGACAGCTATTTTCTGTATCTCAGCTTCTTTCTAATGTGCCACAAGGCTATGGGGTGTTTCAAAGTCTGGATGTTTAATTGCAGTCACACATGAGAAAAGATTAAGTGGATCCACAAGAGAACAAAGGGAATAGGTAAATCTGTAGGAGATATGACCTAGAAAAAAGAACTAAAGACTCTAGAGATACCAAGTTTAGAGAAGAGATTACTAGCATGATAAAAGATTTCAGTGGGTAAAATTCTGCCTTGAGAATGAATATGAAACCATCCTTTCTGTAAACTGGGAAGATCCCAAGAAGCAATGAACGCAAACTGATTTGAGGGAAATTTAGGCTAGACACTGGGAAATGTTGCAGCAGGACAGATTTGTGCTGATGCTTTAGGGAGGACTTGCCATTGGCAAGAACAGTTAAGCATTGGAATAGATTTTCTTGAGAAGTTGTGGAATAGGAGAGTTTTATTTTCAGATTAAAATGTTGTCTGTTGGGAACAGTATTCTTAAGCTGAAGCAGACAGGTGGACTAGGTGACTTCTTAAAGTCCTTTGAAGTCTGGTTCTCCAAAAGATGCACTTACCTAAAACCCTCAAAGGTGAAAGAGATTTGAACATTTAACTCTAGGGCAATTTTCTATTGACTGCTGAAGTGAATAGGCTCATAAGAAATTATCCTAGGATCTGAAAATAACAAAGAACAAAAAAAAAAAAAAACCTCAAGAAATCAGCCAGTGTTTTAAGTATTTTATTAGCTAAACCATACCTTTTTTTGAGTTGCAGACGTAATTTAAAACAAAAACAAAACAAAACAAAAGGAACAGAAAGTATAATGATTCATGTAAATAAAGATCACTTTTTAAGTACTGTTTATGTTGCAAGCTATTTAGGGCTCAAAGGCGTCCTGAATCAGGACCGTGCTCTGTTTGCGCTTCTTCATATGCAAAGAGCAGTAAAATAGGGATATTAATCTAATTCACATTCTGTTATTTCTTATAAGATGAAGATTTGTGCTAAGGATTGTTTGTCTCTGCCAGTCTGCCCTTGTTACCCCAGCATGTGAAGGGCTTATCTCCAGGTTACCCTATGGCTACTCTGACCTTTGGTGTGGGAAGCACAGAACCGGCCCCACACCAGGGTGAGCTGCAAATGGCTTTGTAAAGTTCTCTGTTATCATATGTCTGTTTGGTGCTATGGGTGACTAAAAGCTTTGTGTTCATTGCAGTCTGCAATGGTGTGTATCTTGATGCAGTACTGTCCAATTTTTACAATGTCTGTATAGTTCCAAATCCAGCAGCAAAAGGAGAATTAGCAAGTTGTGCTGGCAGAAATGCTTGTGGGTTGATATAAGGACAGGGAGAGATCACTCATTAATTACCATCACAGACAAATTCTTCTTAATAAAGAATTAATTCAGGGAAGAATTAATTTAATTTATTGCCAGTGAAAATCAGAGCAGGGTCACAAGAAATAAACCCAAATCTTAAAACACCTTCACCCCATGACTCCTTTCTTACTGAGCTTCACTTTGCTCCCAATTTTTCTGCCTTCCCCCCTGAGTGGTGCAGGGGGATGGGGAAGAGGAGTTGCAATCAGTTCATTAGACATCATCTCTGCTGCTCCTTCCTCTTCATACTCTTCCCCATCTCCAGCATGGGGTCCCTTCTATGGAAGACAGTCCTCCACAAACTTCTCCAGCATGGGTCCTTCCACGGGGTTAGTCAACCAGGAACAGACTGCTGCAGTGTGCGCTTTCTCCCTGGGTCCACAGGTCCTGCCAGGGGCCTGCTCCATTGTAGGCTTCCCATGAGGCCACAGCCTGCCTTGGGCATCCATCTATTCCAGCATGGGGGGTCCTTCAGAGGCTGCAGGGGGATTTCTGCTCTACTGGGGATCCCCATGGACTGCTGGGGGACAGCTGCCTCATCATGGTTTTCACAGGAATCTCTGCTCTGATTCCTGGAGCAACTTCTCCCCCTTCTTCACTTAGTGTCAGCAGGGTTTGTCTATTTCTCTCACATATTTTCACTCCTCTTTTTTGAATGCTGCTGGTGTTGCATAGATTTGTTTTTTTACCCCCACTTCTTAAATATGTTGTCCCAGAGGTGCTACCACCATCACTGAGGGACTCAGTTCTGGCCAGCAGTGTGTCCGTCTTGGAACCAGTTGGCATTGACTTCCTTGGACACAGGGGAAGCTTCCAGCAACTTCTCCCAGAAGACATCACTAAAGCCCCCCCCATCTCTCCCCAGATATTGCCATGCAAACCAAATATATTCATAGTCCACAGCTTGTGCTTGGAGCAAGTTCTGTGCAGAATTTTTTTGTGTCTATGGAATAGTTATGCACTACAGAGTTGTTCTACTTAGAGGTGTAGAAGACCTGCATACTAGGTATTGTTTTCTTAGGAAGCGCTAACATTTCTTAAAAGACAGGAAATAAGAAAGTTTTTAGATCTTACTGTGTTGCAAGGTAAAATTTCTTTGTCCCTTTATGCTAGCTTTTGAAAAAGCACTTGCATTTTATGTGATTTTGTGCTGACTGCTAATTAATCCTGACAGTGATGTTATATGATAACTTTTGAAATTTGCTACTGTTTTTATTATATTAAATTACATGTTTTTTCTCCATTATTCTTTCAACACTATATACTATACTATGGCTTT
Source organism: Dryoscopus gambensis (assembly GCA_013389985.1). Classification (NCBI taxonomy): domain Eukaryota; kingdom Metazoa; phylum Chordata; class Aves; order Passeriformes; family Malaconotidae; genus Dryoscopus; species Dryoscopus gambensis. The sequence goes on along the minus strand of WEIT01018861.1, from coordinate 83,877 downwards.
AAGGAAGAAAAAACCAAACCTCTGCTCCATTATTCAGAGTTGTACATGTTTTGGAGACACGCATTGTGAATCTGGGAATAGATTTAGCCTCAAGAGAATCAAACAGTTGTTTGAAATGGTCAGTGCTTGAGTATCACCTTGCTTATGGCTATGAACTAATAGAGATTAAACTAAAATGGTTGTGAAGACGCTTTCTCTTCCTGTGCATGGGCAGGTCCTGTTATCTGTTAATCCTTTAAAAGTATTATTTAGTCATTAAGAAAAATGAATTTTCTTTTTTATTCCTCTTTTGTTCTAGCTTTTGCCTTTGTTTTTATAATACATGCTGGTAGACGAAGTAAAGAGTTGTCAGCTTCATTTATTGTGAAAAGATCTTGTAAGTGTTTTAAGCAATTTTGTGTACTCGTCTATATAACTATATAGCTTGTACCAGATGCTGCCGTATCTTATTTTATAGAATTATAATGGATGCTGATGAGTTTTAGACACAAGCCTTTAAAGATAAAGATCACTCTGCTGTGTGTTGTTTTCTTTGGTAGAATATAGTAACAGTCCCATTTTGTTGAATCTTTTCACCATTCTATGATTTTGATTAACATTTTAGTAAAACTTCTTGTATTTTAATATTCTAAGAAGTTCTATGTCTTCCCTAAAGACTATTAAAGCATTAAATGTGTGTTTTACCTGTTATTTAGCGAATAGTTGCATGTTTTCAGGTGGGCTGAAGACCCAAGAACTCCTATTACCTACAGCTAGAGACTGTATGATAAAACATGGGTTGAGCATTTTCTTGGCCATGTCCACTTACTGATTTAATGTCAAGGCCCAACAGATTTATTATAATTACTGGTTAATTAATAACTAGACAAATATCCATTTGTTGTGATATATAGGCATCACTTGTAGTGTTAAGTATTTATGAAGAAAGGCATTATATGCTTAATTAGCGGCAGCTTTTCCTTTTTGTTGCACTTTTCTGAGCCCAAACACATTTTGCAAATCACACGTGACTTTTCACTTTTAAGTAAACTTAACCTTTGGTAACAGCCTTAAGAAAGTAAATCTGTAACGTATGAATGTTGAAGGGAACAATATGGTTGTTTGATGTTAGGAATGAAATCTTGTCTCTATTGAAATCAATACTGAACTTCTTGCTGCTTTCATTTATGCTCCTGTTTTATTTGTGCTGAGCAGCATTGAGGTTCTACTTTGGTATATTTTTGCCTTGGTTTATTGACTTGGGAAAGCATCCTTTCCATCTGTAAGGTGTGTGAGGTAAATGCCTTTGGAAGATAATCCCTACTGAAATTATTTTCAAATCAACTGATTAAAGCATGTACTTAGCTGGGAAGATTCTGCTTCACACTACAGTTCGTTGTCTAATACTTGGGCACACCACCTCCCAATGACACTGTTTTCTGATGGTAAAGTGAAGTTATTTTCCTTATTCCACAGACCCTAGAAATTATGGCTGTTGTGCAACTGCATATTGCAGTGCAGTGAATTATTAGTGTTAGTAGTATGTGCTTCTACTTAATTATGCACTTAGGCCTTATCTAGAGCTGGAACCATATCCTTGCAATCACTTAACAAATCCAGAGATGCTTGATGTTCACAGAAAAAGTGCAAGAAAAAATTGTTAAATTATACATGAGCAAGTAGTTAAAATAACAGAAGTTATGAAATATCATTTCTCCTCAGTCTCTTCACAGGCATAATGCATTTCTTCATCTAGAATTGCTGAATTTCTTTAGTAGTTCTTGTCTACTTTTAGTTTCTGTCTTGCATGCTCTCCCAAGAGAATGCAGCTTCATTCTGCATGCACACAAGGGAATATGGACAGAAAAGGAGATGGTCAAGGGATCTCTTATGATTCTGAACACTATGCTTTTTCCCCCTAGTTTCTAGGCTCTCTTAGAAATAAATTCCATGTTCGCTCTGCCTGTGTGCTTGTATAAGTATAGCCTTGACTCTTTTTCTACCCATTAAAAAATTGTTACAGTCTAATTTTTAGTTTAGTATAGGGCTGGCTGCATGATCTAGTTCACTGGGCATTAGAGTTTTGTGTATTAGATAATGAATTACCAGTATCCTGATTTAATTTTGTTAGAATATAGTCTGATTTTTTTTCTAATACTGGCAGAGAACTAGGACGAACATGGACTTTGTGCCCTTTTTCTGATTCATTCACCTTTGCTAGACAGTTATTTTTCACTAAATGACTCGGTTGCAAACTTCCAGACAACTGGTCCCTTGGGAAGACAGCACAGACCACAGAATCACAGAGTGATTTGGGTTGGAAGGGACCTTAAAGATTATCGATTTCCAACCGCCTTCCATAGGCAGGGACACCTTCTACTACTCCACATTGCTTAGATGCCCATGCTGGGGAGACCAAATTTTATGTGTAGCTAAGATCCTACTTTTTCACATGCATTTTATTGTATTGTCATGTTTTAAAGTTTTCTTCTTCACTTTTGTGAGCTCCATTATGATAAGAGCTAAAATGCATTAGATTTATAGTAATTCTTAATATTAAACCCAGTTTATAGAAATTCTGCATGTTTAGTAATGGTGTAAAATGAATTGAAAGTCTCTATTTGTTATAGCTATTTCAATGAGTAGATTGAAAATTATTCTCAGTTCACAGAGTTGAGATTTGCAAGTCTCTTTTTCTGCAGACAAGAAATGAGAGTCAAATTAAAAGGAGTAGCTTTTCTGTCAGATTCATTCTAATGCTATGACTCTCTGACATGATGATAAAGATGTCAGATCTATCTCTAGGCTTACATAATTCCTGTAATGTTCACTGTGAGGGAACTGCAGACACCTGTGCATCTTTAGGCAGGCAGGTTCTTGAATTCAGTGTCTGTTCAGTACTAGAGAGGCGTATCAAAACACAATTTTTTTCATAAAAAAACAGAGCAATCATACTTTCTTTTCCAGACTTTTAAAAATTTTTGTTAAGAAAAAGAGAAAAAAACCCCAGTAAAATGGATTTTCAATGGAATTAGCAGTAAAAAGAGCAAGAAAAGGACTGAATGTGCAGCATATTTTCATTTTCCAGAAGTTTATAATTGTAAAAGTCAGAGAGAAACGATTGTCATAGAACTCATGTGATTGCCTTCTCCTGCCTGTATTTTTTGTTATGGTTTAAAAGTCAAGATTAAGCAGAGATGTGCTTACAGTTTACAGATTTGTTCTTACAGATTTAATCCCAACTTCTTCTCACTGTAGCTCTATTTTTTAATATAAACTGTAGGCATTTAAAGTAAACAGCTGTTCTGATTATATATATGAAAAAAATTATGTACAAACATGAAAGAAATACAGAGTTTGTAACGAAGCCTCAATGTTAATTTGCATTTTGAAAAAACAAAAAAAGTTACCATAGTAACATATAGGTTGCAAAAATTTTCTGCATCTGATGTATTAGACTGAGGGAACTCTTAACTTGCATGACATGTTTCTCTAGTTTTGTGAATAAGAGCATAATTCTGTGTATTTGGCCACAAATTTGTGCAAAACATGAAAAAGTATGCAGGCATTAGTAAGTTATGCAAACGGAGTCTTTTCCAATCAGCTTTCTAATTATGTTGTTCCTAAGATAATTGTTGTTTTGGATCTTTTTTCCCTAAAAAGATATAGAATATGTAGGTGGTTTTCAGTATAAGATTTTGTTGCATGCTCAGCAACTGTGCAGTTAATATTGATGATTTTTAAACATGCAGGGTACTATATTCTGTCTGTTCACATAAACTTCTTTTTAATTCTATTAAAATAGCTAACTTTTTTCTCTATAACAAACTTACCAATAGTATTTTTTTATGGAACAAAAATTGGTGCTTTGGTGAACAGATGAAAAGATAGAGTTTAATAATGGGATTCATTTTTGCTATTTTAAAAGACCAGTTTTAATATTATGCACTTTGAGTATTGTAAACTATATTTCTGAGTGCCATGGGCTGCTCTGTTACCTTTCTAACTCCATGTGCAGCCAAACTGAGCAAATAACTTTTACCGAGCAATTTGCAGGGTCAGTTTTTTAACTAACTGATTTACTGCATAACGCAGTTCTCAGCAAACAGCTGATTTTTATTTTCAGTGCTATTTTTATATTTAAAACTGTTAAGAATTATGTACGAAATAATGTTTGCAACCACCCATTCTCTAGTGCTTTATAAATATCAGTGTGTCGGGTCCATCTCTACTGATGATGGCCAGTGACCTTTTGACTCATGGAAGGTCTGAGCTATTTAACTTTTTAAGGTGAAGTTTTTGCTGATGTCTGATACAGTTAAGTGTTAAAGCTTGGGTAATTCTTCCATACTGGTATGATAGATTTAAAAATAGATCTCATTTTTACATATGTTAAATGCAATAACAGAAAGTACTTATGACTAGATAGCACTAAAGTAAACCACTATTACCATTTTTCAGCTGAAGTTCTGTTGCAAAGTCTCCTTTCCCATTATAAATTTTTAGTATGCATTTTTTAAATTAGCATTTATTCTTTCCTATAGAATCGTAAAAAATAAGTCAAAAAGCACACAGCAGATCTGAGTACACCTAGACCCTTGTTTTGCTTTCAGACTTCTCATGATGGAGATTCTACAGCTTTCCCAGATTTTCATGCTGCACTCATCTGTTATGTCTGCATTTACTCTTGAGTGGTTGCTGTGGTATCAATCATTTTGTCATGTGGGAAGGCTGGAGCAGAAAGCACACACATACATACAGAGCTCTTTGAAATCCTAACATACTTAACCCAATTAAATTGTAAAGATAGTACTTTATGTATGATTTCTGGGTTGCAGTTGCAGAATGTGGTGAATAGCAAATCAAAAAGCAGTGTTCAGTCCCTGCTGGGGAGGAGGAAGACTTGCTGAGGACACCCAGAAGCAGTGGTGAGATGTGCCATCCCTAGCTGAGAAGGCAGTGCTGGGACAATCCTGTTATTCCTGTTATTCCTTGGCCTCTGCCTGTGAGGGAGCTGCAGCCATTTTTCTATGCGTTTTTTTTGGTGTCTTTTTTGTTGTTGTTGTTGTTGTTGCTGTTGTTGTGTTTTTGGTTTTTTTTTTTTTTTTTTTTCACATCATACAAGGGTGTTTTACATGTGTGAGATGGATGTTCCTTGCTTTTCCTTGTTATGCTGGTTCTACTGAACTCCCAAAGCTGACATTCCTTCAGTAACCAGTAACTGGCCATAAAATTATTTGTGTTTATGCTGCCATTCTCAAGATTTTACATCCTGGGAGGCCCCTGCTTCACATCCCTGCAGTATCAAAATGGTTTCTCATATTGCCCTATATGCTCGTGCTCTATTTTCCCAAAACATTCCAGGTCAACAGACCACTAATGGTTTTAGAGGTTGCCAAGGGCTGCTATTTCAGAGTTTGTATATATATATTTATATTTCAGAGTTTTTTAAATGCAGAGTCCATGCATTTTACTGTTTAGGAGTAGCATCCATGAAGCTCTGACCACCTACTGTGGTTGTCCAGGACTTTGCAAGATGTCTTGTAAACACAGCTCATAACAATGCATTTGATATTGTCTTTGTGCTGTTGCTTTGCTTCCCATGGAAAGGTAAATGCGTAAGGGAGAATTTTACTCATTTTTTTTCCTGTTTTTCTCCTCTTCATTTGAGGTAGCGAAGGTATTCAAAGCAGCACATCTTGCTCTTGAGCAATACAATTTCTGAAAGTTTTGAAGGAGATCACTAGCAAATCCCTGTCCAATGGGATATAAAAAGTCATGTTTTAAATCCATTTTTATGGAAACATTTGGTACTTGAGAGTATTTAGGACATGCAGTTGCTACTGTTGACAATCTTGAATATTTTTGAAAATCATCCATCTCTAATTGCTGTTCTGTGCAGTCTCACTTTGTGTTTCTGTTTTCCAAAGTCTTGTCAAATATGTAGCTTATTTCTTTCTGAGACATGTGTTGCAGTGCATGTGGCAGCAGCCACAGGGTCCACACAAATGAATTACTGGTGGGTAAGCTCCCAAGGCACTGCGGTTTAACACTGCAGTCATGGCGACCTCCCATGTTCTCCCTGGACCTTGTTTTGCATATTGTTTCGCTGTTGGTTTAAGATTTCCCCACCCAGTTTTAAGTATATCCTAATGTTTATGCATATTCCTTATGAAATATGTATGATTTCTGGAAAGTTCTGCGGTATTCGCCACCCCATTTGTTAATTCAAATAAAACCCTTCCCTGAGTTGTCCCCATTGGATATTTTCCCTTTGTCACCTCCCAGTTAATCAAACCCCATTGGCTGTAACCCTTTACTCCACCCCTTTCACCCCCATACAAAAGTCCCTGCACAGCTTCATTCCTCGCTCTTCTGCTGCTGCTATTTCACAGGCAGTAAAGGGTTGGAGACCATGCAGGGAGTCCCTCCTTGATCCTTCGCCTCTGCCAGCGCTCCTTTTACAATCGGCTTGCAGCCTGCTCCTTGCTAGGGAGCCAGCTCTGTCTGCTGAACTGCAGCTAAATCCTGTCCTGAGGGACACGTCCTGCAGTTAGACACTGCGCCAACCCTGGGCAGCTTGCAGTCAGCGTCAGAGGTGGTAACTAAATTTCGTGTTAGGGGCGAAGTCTATGAGGAAATATTCCTTTCATATAGTTAGGTAAGGTCTGTGTTCTGCATTTTTGTATGTCATGGTGCTGTGAGGCTGGCAGCTCTCTGGGCTTGGGCTGCAGAGGACATTGAGGCTCCCCAAGAGACCTGGCATCCAGGGCCTGTCCCACCTCAGCCCAGAGCCAGGCAGCCAGGGGCACAGGGACAGCCCCTGCCCAGGGCACCAGTCCCCTCTCTGGGAACAGGAACAGGCCAGGCTGGGCCGTGGCTGGACAGTGAAGGACTGTAGGACTCCAGGCTGGAGACCAGTCCTGCTATGGCATCACTGCGTTAGGGGCTGATGGCCCTGCAGGCTGGAATGAGGTCCTAGGTTGTAGGCAGGGTGTGCTGAGCAGGGACATTGGTACCTTCAGGGCCCTGATGTTGTATCTGCTTTTGTAGCTGATCCACTAAGAAAGTCCCTTGAACGTGCTATAAATGCATCAGGAGATTACCAGCATTCATTGACACACTGCATTTTGCGTTTTTGCGTATTATGTGGAAGCATATACTTGTCTTTCTTAAAGACCATGTATATTACTCTGTGAATGTGGTAATGGGCCCTGAAGGAGCTCAGTGTGGACTGGCACCTGAAGACAGATTGAGCCCTGTGCTTGGGGTGATTGATACATTGCTGCCCCATGTCAGTTCTTCAAGGAAGTAGGACCTGTGCTTCTGGAAATGTCACTTCTTCAGAAGAATAGAGAAGGAATGCAAAAATGGAGGGTTAATACTGAACTGAACTGTGTTGGACTTTCTTTAATGTTATCTAACTGATGTTGTCAGTTAGGTCCTCCTCTAAACTCTTACAATGAAAGGTTTGCTGCATTTTAATAGTACCTGAAATTCTTAGAAAGGCACAAAGTTGTCTTCCATGGATGTGACTTTGTGAAGGATTTTGGGATGCAGGATCCACTGCGGGATACTTTTAAACTAGTACTTTTATCTCCTTTCCATTTTCCTTTATTCCACTTGATGCTTCAGACAATGAATAACATTGAATATGGTACAGCATAGTTTCACCTACAGTGAATGAACTGTGCTGCCATGACACAGTTTAGGAATCATTGTAGTATTGCATAGAAGGAAACAACTTAAAAGTAGTGAAAATATGTAGTTTTACATTGCAGTCTTAAATTGTAGAAATTAGGAGCAACCTATGCATGCTTGGGTTTTTTCTCTATATATATCGCTTATTGTTGTTACAACAATATGACTTGCATCCCCACAAGTAAAGTAATACTTGACTGTGCTTGGGACTGTGATAGAGTAGTTCATATTTCCGATATTGTCATGCTTAAGTCATATATAAAAATATTGATTCATTAAAACTGCAGTAATGCAAAGTGCCCTTTGTATTACTGTATGCAAACAGGCTGCAATGTCAGTGATACCCACATTGTCCTTCTGGGGGATAATTTACATAGCTTGCAATTCTGATTTCTCAAAGGACATTTGATAGCGCTATGCTATGCTGCAGGTAAATCAGTAACCAGAACTTTTAGAAATCCATCAAGCTTGAACAGTGTGTACTCTTTTTAAATTCTGCAAGTATCTCAGATAATATCTCTGTGCCATGAATGTGAAATGTATGATGAAGCTTTGCTGGTCATCCCTCTCTACCAATGCTTTACTTTTTATTTCGGTTGTACCACAGTCCAGCTGTCCTGGAAGTTTATGTACATTTTTGAGGCTTAACAGGCTTAAATGCACATTTATGGATGCTAGTTTGTCCAAATTTCAGTTTAGCTGCATAAGTGACTGCTAGCAGCAGTGTGGATGTGCTGTATTAGTAAGAGGTCTTGCTTATGTATTCATTTGCACCTCAACATATGAAGTGTGCCGTAATGCCAGTTGTATATAATGACTGAAATTTGGGGTTTGGGTGAAAATGGGAAAAATTGTGATCACATACATGGTATACTTATTGAATTTTTAGCACAAGAAAGTGGTGAAAGGTTTATTTATATTTGGGATGCGTGCTTTCCCTATTCTGCACAGGCAAAAACATTCTTATTTATATATCCTTAATTTTCAGTGATCAAAATTGAGTTAACATGTTTAAAGTGCATGTTTATGTTCTGTGTTGTTAGGTGTAGGTATACTGGGAACATGAAACTTACAAATATTTCATAAATGCAGTTTGGAAGGGACTTGAATGTTATGGCTAAATACTTACTTGTCTATGTCATTAGTTTTAAGGAACTTAGTTTTTCAAAGGTTTATAACAAGAGGTGGAAGATGGACAATGATCCTAGATCTGCCAGCTGGTCAAAGACAATTGCTGCCTATAGTCAGGAACAGTAAATTCTAAACTTGCACACTCTGAAGCATTTGTTGGCAAAAAGCTTCATCAGCCCTAATTATAACTACAGTGTTTCCTTATAAATGTAAAGTTAATTGTCTAAAACACCGTAGGTCCCATCTCTCTTTCGATCAGATCTACAACTCTTCTGTTGCTCAAGTCCTTTTACTCTCACTTGCCCTTTCCCAATTTTTATTCATCTAATTAAATTTTGCAAGATGAGCACCAGAACTTCATATACCATAACTGTCAACTACATTATATTATGTCTATAAATTGAGTTTATTGAAGATTTTTTCATGCCTTAATCCCATCATAGCATGTTTCAGATTTTCATTGTTGTTTTTACTGGAAATCTGATTTTTTCAACCTTAGTTTATTTTTGGTATATGTCCATTTGTTATTTTACACTTTCCCTCCTTCCAGTATGTGTACCCACTTAAATTATTAGTATACCGTTTTCCTTCTTAGCCTTTTTTTTGCCCTGCTAAAGAAAAATAGATATTTTTCCAGCTTTACTTCAGAAGGTGTACATGTAATACCCTTGTCATTACTTCTTTTCCCCACAAACAGTGGCTTGAAAAAGTGCAATCTTACCTTTAGCTGTCTTGCAGTGGTGTTGAGCACTAATACGAATACTTGCTTCTCTCTATCTAGCGTTACCTCTCCTTATTGCAATTTTTTAGGGTAGCAGTTGTCCTTTCATAGCCTCATAAGGGTGATAGTGTACCATGAACCTGTTGTCAGTTCGTCGTTTTAGTCCTTTTTTTCTCCTCTGTCATTTCCAACCAGTAAATTCCCAAATTTTTCATATAAATTATTTTTAGTTTCTACCTACTTGGTTTTGCAATTCATTGTTCTCATCTCACTTTTGTTAAACCCATCATCAGAAAGGCATTCAATTCTTCCTATGCTGTATTTTAATCTTTTATTGTATTAACAATGCATATAAAAATTTGTGTTTCAGAATTCTTTTGAGCTTCTAATTCAGATGTACCATAAAAAGAATTCAGTAACCACATTTGCAGTAATGTTTTATTTAGCACATAAAAAAGCACTGGGGAAAAGGCAAAATTTAAGATCTGATATGGGTTTAAACTGGCATTTGGAGATTGGATTTCCAAACTAAAATTGTTGTCTGCATGTCTGAATACTTGATCAAAAGTGGTATAAGCTGGTGTTATTAGCTCACTTTTTTAGGACTTCCATATTAGAATATTCCAGGCTGTCATAATTAAATTAGAAAAGCATATTCTTTTTTTCTTTTTTTTTTTTAACAGAACTGAACTCAGTGGTTTAGCTATGTCAACTAATATTTAATTAATCACCTCTCATTTTATACCCTGTATTTTGTCTTCCTGTTTGTACTTTTAAATCCACTCAAAATGTGTAATGGTTTTCACTTAGTGGGTTTAGGAAAAGGTATGAACAGAAAAATTAGTGGAGTTATTTGTTCTCTGGCAGTTGCACAACAATAGCAGCAATTTTCTTTTTGATACCTACTGTTTGAGAAATGTAGTTTGGAATTGCTACGGCTTTTATGTCTACAAAGAAAAGCTTAATGTCTTGTGAATTTGACTGCATATTTTCCAGTATATTAGGGATTCAGGCTTTTCAAGTTGTTCTTTTATTTTTCAGTATTTTTACTGTAAATAGATGATCAAGGTGTAGAAAAGAAAGGAGAGGAATAATTTCAGAGTTTATGTTTGTTACTTTTTTTTAATTTAAGAACTCCTTTAAATTGCCTGGGCCTGAAAAGACTCTACTGAATAAAGTGGACGCAGTTAAAGATGAATTGTGATAGAAAAGCTTTGGGGTTTGGTGATGAAATACCTCTCTTGATTTAAAAAAGAAACAAAACCGTAAACAAACAAATCCCCCAACATAAACTCCCACCTTTTTTAGCAATTGAACGGGTGAAATTAGATCCCCAAATATATATTGTTTTCTAGGGATGACTGTTTCGCATTTCTTGCCTCTTTAATTTGTGAAGGAACATCTCAAATTTTCTTCTTTTTTAGACCAGCATAAGTGACTACAAATACTAACTTTTTACTGGCTTTGAAGTGGAAGATTAGAGCAGTTGTATTGTGTGAAACTAGTTTCTATTTTTTTATAGGAAACACTTAACTGACCTAATTTCACAGAAGAGTTAACAGAAGTTCATGATTCTTTTAGGTGAACCATGACTCAGCTTCGAACCAAACCATATATCAAGGGGAGGTTTCTGATTTTATTCAATCCTGAAATTAAGTGCAGAATTCAGGGTATGAACTCACATGAAGTACACTGAGAAAAGAAAAAAACAACTGTTTTCCTGTGAGCTCTTTTTCATGTCTAATTTTCTCATGCATTATGTTTCTTATCCTATGGACCGACCTCAAAATTCTGTCCTGGTCCCCTGTGTCAGAGAGAGCAATGCAAGTGTTACCTCCTGCTGGCCCTTCTGTTGTGTCAGTTGCCCTCAGGAGGTTTTTGGAGGCATGTGCTTTATAAATGGCTTCTTCTATCTTTTTTTGAAAATTGTTAAAACACTTTTAAAAGGAACAGACTTAACACATTTACAGCATTACAGTGTGAACTATAAACTTGATTTATATGAAAGTACATATTTTACTGGAGAAGGAAGTGTACCCTAGCTGCCTATAAGCTGACTGTAAATATACAGGATTTTTTTAATATTACAAACTCAACTGGAATTGTAATTTTCAGAAAATGAAATATTTTGGCTGAGTTGGGTGACCCCCTTTCATCTGTAAATACATCAGGATTTACATTGCTACACAGTAATCTCTGATTAAGGGTTTCTATTTTAGGCTGGGTTTTTTAACTGTAATGTATGTTTCTCAAATACTGCAGCAAAAGCTAGATACCTTTATGCCTTTCAAATCTTGTGGATTTTTTTCTGTTGAAACCTTAGAAGGAAAAAAGAAAAGTAAAACTATTATAGAATTTAGAACCCGCAGGTGTGATTTGTATATGCTATGGCTTTTTCATTATTTACTAACTTGAGATGCTATAAATCTCATCCTCCAAATCAAAATATTCTGCTCAGTGACTGCAGCAGTAGCAGTGCTTAAACAGCAATAGCGAGTTCAGTTGACAAGATTCTGGCATGTGTTTCTCTAACACAAACATGGCTCATAGAGAATGGATACACAGACCAATTCTGGCAGGAGTAGCAGAGCTGTCACAGGAAGAAGTTCTGTGCAGGTTGGGAGCTGTGCAGCTGATGAAACACTGCTCATTTGAGCCACCAAACAGGCTGGGTTAAAACTCCTCGAAGGTAAATAAGATTTACCAGTTTCAGCAAGCAAACCTGCAGAATTTGAAAAATGTCTACAAAACACATTTAAAAAGATAGCTAGCAAGCTTTCTTGGCCTGGAATAAGCTTTGAACTTATCAATATACTGTTTAATTAATGTCTTTGTGGAGCAACATTAAAATAATACTGTTCTCTAATCCTCTAAGAAGTAAGCATTTCTCAGAGCTGCAGCTGAACTACATGCTGCATAAATTAAAATTTGCAGTACACAGTATCTTTTTGGAGCTTTATTAAGTGGTGTGATTATGCAAAAATAGGGAAGTATGAAAATGGACGTTTCCAAATAACCATTGGTATTCTGTTATCTTCCTTTTTTTTTAACATTTAAGTCCATTTCCACTTATAATTAGCATATTTTTGTTCAAATATTTAATGTATTACTGTTAAGAAGACCATGCTCCACAGTTTTTGTCATACATCTGTATTTTTTTTCCTAAATTCAGCATGCTTAATAGAGGAGAAAGCAGTCATTTATTTCAACATGCCATTAATTTTCTAAATTTACTCTGCTTCTTGGTCAATAGAATAGGCTTTTCAATGTAGTGTAAACTAATTGCAGTCACAAGAAAGTGATATTAACAAAAGTGACATGTTTTTAAATAAGAAATATTACCAAATACTCAATGTATTTAGTCTGCACAGAACTGGGCTTTGAATAAGTTTGGAATATAGCTGGCATATTAGCAATGCTTGTCAAGCAGAAAGAGGGAAAGGCTGCCCTTCAGAGATGGGGGTTAATTTAATCTAAACTGCCTGATGGTCTTCAGTTTGGCAGCTCCGTTTTGCCTGATGGAAGAGCAGAGGTGAGCCATCATCCTGTCCCCTGCCTGTCCCTGTTTCAGCAGGGGTGGGTTCAGGGGAGGCTGGATCACACTGCTGCCAGGGAATGAGGCAGTCGGGGCAAAGGGCTATTGAGGGTCTTGGTAGCACCTGTGCTGCTGTGCCAGTAGTCTGCAGCAAAAGAGCAGCCTGAGGAAAAAGCCCGTGTAAATTAGCTCCATTGCTATGAAATCGATAGGGTTGGAGATTCACCTCCCTGGAGGGTTTCTTTTGTTTGACAGTAAACAGTAAAAACTGACTTTACAATGTGAAAGCGAAATTATCCCCCTTCTTCATTTAACTATTGTTGAAAAGTTGACTCCAGCCATGGTGAAACTAAGTATCTAGGATCTTCTACACAAGGGACAAAGACGTTGATTAGTCCTCTACACCACAGACATCCACTTTATGGCATTTATGCTCCTCCTGCCAGGGACTGACGCTGGCAGGACAGCTGCTAAGATGTAATCAAAAATACAGTCAATTGCCTGGAAAACCTGAAAGAATTGCTGACAGGCCCAGATTCTTCCACATTACATGGAAAGAACTATGCATGTGGGGAAGGATCTTTCTATATACAGGTCTGATATTGAATAATCTGGGAATGGTACTTATTTAATCTTTATGTTAAAAAAATGCATTCGCAGTGTCAAGCAAAGAAAGGCACTTTAATGTTAGTTTTGCTGTTTTGATAGTTATTTTTTGAAAGTATGAACTGGTGGATACGGTTATGTGTGAACATAGTGGTGCAAAGACATGAGTCTTTGCCTCTCTGTTTAAGAGTCCAGCTGTGCACACACTGACACTGTGATTCATATGCTGACCTTAATTCATATTACAATGCCCCTTGACAGTATGCCAGCTGTGAACATGCACATGAAGTATAACAGGATTTGTCCTTGTGTTCTGTCATGAAAATCTGAAGCTTTTCAGCCTTCTTTTAGTTAGCTTTGCCTTGTTAGATACAATAAACAAGGGTATGCAATGTCATGAAGTATATGGAAGATACTGATACTACCAGTCGGGAAGATCTCATTGGTTAATGTTGGACTGGAATATTAATTGCGTGTAATGCAACCACTTGGAAAGAGCAAGGGAGAGTTTGTCACCATCTTTTTAAACTAGACCTGATAGGCAATTTCACTGTATACAGATGAAATCGTAGTTGTCTTTTCATTAGATGGAAATAACATTACAAGTGGTTGGAATGGAGCATTGCCAGAGTTTTCACCTTCTTGTTTTACCGCTGGCATTCAATCTAAGAACAGAGAGAGCCCTGCTATGAAATTATTTTTAAAAAACCTCCAATTTCCAGTACAAAACATCCAGATGAAAATGCTTGCTAACCAAATTAGAAATAACCAAATTACCAGCAGATAACTTGTTTTACAACTGTTTGATTTTCATGGAAGATAGATTTTTAGGTAAATGGCTGATCTAGAGAATAGGGTTTTGTGATTTGGAACAGAATATTTTCTGGACCTGAAAAAAACGGAATGAGTAATGACTGCAATATTGTCATTACTAAGGAGCAGAAACTTTTGTCCAAAACTTTGTGATTGCTCATCCTTTCTTTCTCTTAAATATCCATTGCAGGAAACAGTCTCTGGTGAACTTATGGGGACAAAGCCCCTTTTTTACAATAGTTTGGTGTAGGGACAGTGCCTTGTACAGCTTGCAGCTGAAAATAGCCCGTATAATGCAGCAAAATGGGCAGTTTATAATTTGTCAGGATTATTCGTCTGTACAGGGAAGCTTCTTGTTTGGGCTGCATATGCTGTCCTGCAGCACTCCTTTAATTTTACCTCTTGGGTAGCTCTGCTTTGAGAGTGTTTCTTCAGGATTGCATGCAGTCCCACCCCAAAGCCAGAGTATGGAATTCAGTAAAAATACTGCTTTCAGTTTCTTGAGAGTAGGGGTGCAGTTTGTGTTGCCCAAAGAAGGGATTTGTATCTGATAAGGCTGCACAGTGGCATCCAGCATGCTGGTATTTTTGTTTAATGAAGTACCATTTTTCTTGTATGGACGCAGGCTTGGGAGGAGGGAGAGGCCCTCTGCTTCTCAGAGCTTTTAGCAATGGTACTGTTGAATTCTTGCCATTGTGTCCTCTCATGCAATAATGACTTCAAAATTCTTCCTGCAAGGACATGTATGAATCCTTCAGTTCCTGCTTCTGTGCTTAGTTGAGCTGTATCTGGTATCTAGAAACTCTGCTTGTGTTTAACTTTTGTGTTGCTTTGACACTGACAGTACACCTAGAAGATTGGTAATATGTTTCCTTTTTTTCCCTCCTAGTAGATACTGCATTCCAAGCTTGTCATAGCTATCCTTCCCAGACGTTATTTCACATGGTTATGGTGTTTTACATTAGTTATGCTCTGCAGATTGATAGGAACAATATTTCTGTCACCAAAGGCTCTGCCCTAAAAATATCCGTACATATCATGCTAAAAGAAGGACAAAGCTAAGGCATGAGCAGGTCAGTTAAACTGTTATTGACTTAGATATCTGATAAAGAGGGCAGAAAGAGCAGAGAAAAGGGTCTGTGTTCGAAGAGACGGGTGAGAGCAGCCTATGTTTAAAAAGCGAAAGAGTGCATTTCTTATTTCATCAGTCATTCCTATTCCTGGTTGAAATACTATCTGCAGTCTGACAATAAGTAATCTGTTTGTAGCATCAGTCCCTTGCTGTTCAAAATGGGCAAGAGACTGAAGTGTCCAAACGTTGCAAAACCAGACCAAACCAGAACCGAAAATAGATGAGACCTGTTACATTCTTTAGATGATCTGAGACTCTTTTCAGTGAGGGTGCATGTTGACTGGTTGAGTAAATAGCATGTATTTTTTTTCCTTAATTAATGTAACTCCACTGTAGATAGCAAACCTCTATTTTTCAATTAGCTAAATCTCTTCATCTCTCTGTTCGGGTTTTTTTCCCCCCAAGACTAGAACAAAAGGGTTGAGACCTTAAGCATTGTGAAGTCCACCTGATAATTTTTAATATTATATGTACTTAGAGATTTATCTTAGAAGCTTATGAAACAGAGTGATTGCACCAGTGCTTACTTTGTAGTTGTAGTGATGCATGTACAAGAAGAATCAGACAGATTGGTACAGTCTGCTATTAGCAAGAAATAATTTGATCTGTTAGATAGGTTTGTAATACTGTGTTGTTTTGGTTTTTTTTTAATCTATGATCCTCTACTACAAACTGTTTCAAGAAACAGTCCTGGCTTCAAGGGAATGAGCGTTGAATATATTAACATTGCTTGTTTTACAAGTTTAAGCCTTATTGGTTATGCACACAGTATAGAACATTCGGACCCACTGCTGAGAAGCTTATAAATGTTTCACGTATGGCACCATGAGACCTTGTGTATGAGTTCAGATAATTCAGAGATTGCTCCATTTCCCACAGCCTTCTTGGAGAAATGTATTAGGTCAGTGAGTATCAACATTACATACTGTGCTTTGTCCTTCCTTTCTTCTGACTCATCTAGTGTTAAAGGAGAACTTAGATTGGACTGGGTGTAGGATTTCCCTTGTGTAAGCAGGGAGGATAATTAAAAAGGCTCAGTTAATTAGTATTTGTGAGTTGTTCAGACCTTACAGTGGTAAGGTCCATAAGAGTGCCAAGATAAAAAATAAAAATTATTTACTTGAAGGTCATAATCCTCTGCCCTTTGTCAACATTTGTACTGTAAGATTGTTGTGGTTTCATAGCAGTATAATATCTTTCTGCAGCATTTCTCTTTTGAAAAATTCATAATACTTTATAATGAAAAAACTAATTATCATAATACCTTTTGAGATGGTGTGTGTTTTTTTTTATTATAATGCTTTGAGAGCTTAAATTACAATACATGTGGGTTAGTTGTCCATGGGAGGCCTATATGGAGCTAAAAATAGAACACAGGTCTGTTGAAACTGTTGGCCTCTGATTTTGCTCTTTTGCTTTGGTTTTTAAAGAGAGAAATTAATGCTATCAGATGCTATCTAGCAAAAAGAGTCTAAGGAGCACTGGAGCGTAAGGAATGCATATGCAGTTAGAATCTCTAGGTTTAGAGATTCACCTAGAATTTATGGGTCCGCTTGTTTTGCTTACTTAAAAGTATAACCTAAAAGTCCGTGATGCTAATGGTAGTGTCTCATTCGGGAGTGTTTGTTCATCATTCAGATACACAGGTTCTGTAGAATGATTCAGATGTGTCTTTGCTGGAAGTCAGACTGATGCTTTCAGGGATGACACCGGTCCAACAATATTTAGTATAAGGCTTTCTCAGGTGTTCCGCTCTTGACCTACTCTCTATAACCCTTGATTCATACAGTTCCCAGGAGATATGATTACTGCTGCAGCTTGGCATAATGTTTTTTATTACAATCATAGTATAAACCAATCTGGTATTAACAATGGAAGAAAACGGCTAGAAGTGGAGCAGGAATCAAGCCACCAGCTGTCTGTGCTGCTACCTGCCCAGCATATCTCATGGGTCACTGCACTGGGTTTGCATGGCAAGATTTTGGTACTGGGGGTTGCTGCTAGAGTGGCTTTTGTAAAAAGCTGGTGGAAGCTTCCCCTGTGTCCAATGCAGCCAATGCCAGCTGCACCTGCTGCTGGTCAAGGCTGAGCCCATCAGGGACAGTGGTAGGGTCTCTGGGGTAACATAGTTAAGGAGGGGAGAGGTAAATTGCAAGCAGAGAAGAGAGAAGTGGGAATATGTGAGAGAAACAGCCCTGCAGACACCCAGATCAGTGAACAAGGAGGGGAGGAGGTGCTACAGACCGTGGAGCAGAAATTCCCCTGTAGCCGTAGCAGGTGGCTGCCTGTGACCCTGTGGGAAACCTGTGCTAGAATAGGCTTCTGGAAGGACCTGTGAATGCATGGAGAGAGGAGCCCAGACTGGAGCAGGTTTTCTGGCAGGACTTGTGACCCCACAAGGGACTCTTCTGAAGGACTGCGCGCCATGGAAGACACTCAAGCTTGAGCAGTTTGTGCAGAACTGCAGCCCGTGGGAAGGACACGCATTGGAGAAGTTTGTGAAGAACTATTTTCCATGGAAAGCATCCCACACTGGAGCAGGGGAAGAGTGTGAAGAGTCCTCTCCCTGAGGACAAAGGTGCAGCAGAGAAAATTTGGGATGAACTGACAGCAGCTCCCATTTTCCATTCCCCAGCACCACTGAGGGGGAGAAAGCAGAGAAAATGGGGAGTAAAATCAAGGATGAAGGGTGGGATGAGGGGTAGAGGTTTTAAAGATTTAGTTTTATTTTTCAAATTCTTCCTCTGATTTGATTGACAGTAAATTCAATTAATTTTCCCCAAGATGAGTCTGTTTTGCATGTGATGGTGACTGCTTAGTGATCTCTCCTTATCCTTATCTCAACCCATGAGTCTTTTTCTATTTTCTCTGCTCTGTCTAGTTGAGAAAGAGACTGGCAGAGTGGCTTTGGTGGACATCTGGCATCCAGCCAAGGTCAACCCACCACAGCCATATTGATCTCTCAAGAGTCTTGCACAGAACTGTAAAACTTTGTGTTACAGTCTGTCCATATTTCTGGTAAACCCTTTGGGATCAGACATGAGATAAACACCCGCTGACTGATAATTTTTAAACATGCAAGATAACCTGAGTGGCTCTTTGTGATGAATTGACCTTGATATGAGGGAGGTTGCACATTTTTTTCTAGTTCTGAATCAGAGCCCAGAAGCAGAAAGGAACTGTGCTCTGGAAACTCGCCATAACCAGGCTTGTGCCAATCTGTAGCACAGCAGTTCTGCAGTGAGTCCGCATGGTTATCATTGTCATTACAGCTCATTCTCTACATAATACTTTTTCCCCTGATTGGTGTCTCAAGAGTCATGACAGCCTTGGTGGAGGCATATCAGAAACATCCTTGACCAAATCTCATGTTCACTCTACGACCTTACTGACCACTGGCAGTGTCTTCTACCTGTCTGAGGTTTGCCCAGAATTTTAGTTCTTTTTTTTTTTTTTCCCGAGGGAAATACATGAATTGAACATGTATACCTACCTGTTTTGCTGGTGTTGCTTACCCAACCAAATTCTCGTGAACTGTAGTGTACAAAAGCTCTTGAGACACATTCTTAGTGCTTACTGGGTGCCCAATGCCCAAAAGACTGAGCTTTTGATAGTTGAAGATTTGCTTTGAAAAGAAACTGTTCAGCCCATCCTTGTCCTGAGAAGATAACTACTCTTTTATTACAGTTAACAAAACTGGTATTTTCCAAGGTCTCCTAAGCAAAAGCTTCCACTCCTTTCCCACTGCTGCTGTTTTGATTACTTTAGTTACTGACAATGTAAGGAGCTTCTTTGATTTCTTGTTTGGGTGCTTTCCCTGTCCTGTAGACCTGTGCTAATCCTGGTTCTCCATCTGAAAAAATGGCCTGTAGGAAACCTGGTGCAGGAAACCAGATTTTCCTGGCTGTGTTTGTTCATGTGCTTTGATTGTCTGGGAGGTTCTGCCATGCCTCCATTCACATTTTTGCTGGATCAATGCAGCTGTCTGTACAGAACAAAAACTATTAATTATATGTACTGTAGTGGAGAGCATATTGTGTGGTGTTCTCTCCAGGGCTTTAGGGATGTGTTAGCTGGAAACAAGGATGAACCTTGGGGGTGGACAATCTCCTGAAGATGCACTGCAGCTATGCAGTATGAACAGTGGGAGAGACTGACTCTTTGGTTGCCTCTGAAGGTGCTCCCAGAGGCACCTTCCCAGTTTATATGCTGGCCACAGAGCTAAGTATGTATTCAGGGGAGGGCTCAACAAAGAAGTGAAGTGGATATTAATGCTTAAGGATGGAGTTAAAGAAGAACAAGAGGAAGATTATGCAATTGTTTGAGATTGATTTAGCAAAGCTTTTTATATTAGACTTTTATTTCTGTGGCCCTCAAGAATTAAAAGATACCATAATTCATGTACAATGCAGTCTGCTTTGCAACTGATACTTAATATTTTTATGAGGCAGTTATGTTTTCAATGTTACATGGGATTGTATATGAATCATTAAAAATTTCTTAATTAAATTAGTAGATGTGTATCAGGGTGCATGCATGACCAACATTTGTAGATATTCATAATTTGAATCTGTCCCGAGGACCTTGGTCTCTAGAGTAAAAATGTAAAATCAGCACTCTGTGTCTACCAAGAAATTACATCCATGCAGGATATTGTGGTGGTTTTGTGTGGTTTAGAGATGCATCCACTCTCTACTGGAAGTAGAGTCCATACTGGAAAAGGCATAAAAGGTTCCAGGGCTTGAAATGATGAATTGTCCTTGGGACCCTTATTTCCAGAAGCAAATCAGAAAAATAAATTTTCTTTACACTGAATTTGGGATTAGACTTTAGACCCAGTGAATGATGCCTTTATTTCTTCTTGGATTAGTGTTTCTATGTAAATGTCTTCTCATGGTTTATTGCCATTTATTTTGGGATGTCATGGTATCACTGGGATAATTTGGATCATAAACATAGGAACAGTGCTCTATTAGATGTCATGTACCATGTTTGCACTTGGTAGAAGTTTCTATGAATGCTTTTTTTTTTTTTTTTTAAAAGGGCATTTTATTAGCTCCCATTTGCCTTTCAGACAGGGAGTTATTTTTAAAACTAAAATGAGAATATGTGGAGAAGCAAAGTGCAGTTCTTTTCATTTAATTGGAAAATTTAGTTTTGAACATAATTAATATATTGCCAATTTTCTTTTGGTTTTGTTTTCATTAATCTGTAAAGAGTTTTTGATATATCTGGATGTGGTTTTCTAAATAGAACCTTGGCAGACTTCCACTGCAAGCCAGTTTTTAGTGCTATTTCATTAGCTGACTTATCAAAATACTGTAATCAATGCCTGTCATAACATAAGTACATGACCCTTTTGAATAGCCCAAGTGCCTACATTTGCTTCTCTGAAAGGAGTGTTAATTCCTAAGGGAAACAGAAGGTCAAATTAACATTGGCAAACTTACCTTATGTCAGCTTGTCTATATGGTTTAGAAATATTGAAATTTTTCTAGAGGCTTTATTTTTCATAAATTTCCTTGTAAGGCAGCTGGGACATACTGCTTTTTTTCTTTCTTTTTTTTTTTCTTTTCTGATAATGCATTACTGAAAATTGTTGGATTCTGATGAGACGAATACAGCATGGTGTATGAATACACAGCAATCAGTGGATGATATTGAATGAGATGTATGACTTCTGTTGCAAAATTTGGAATAATCTTGTTAACTATCATATGTGCCTGGACAAATTGAAAGAAGTTGCAGCTCTACAAAGACTCATCTAACATTAAGACAATGAGCAGAATGATGAATTGTTATTTAATAAGATCCTTGAACAGATAATTGCTATATTGTTTTGGTTTGAGTTGTAGGATGACAGGGAAATGAACTGAATTTTTCATAAAGTTTTTGTATCTGATCTGTTATTTCTGTAGTCTGTTTTAGGTTTGACAAGACTGTTTCTGCTTACCTTTGAATTTTTGAGGATAATCTGTGTACAATAGGAAGGAAGTTTTTTTTGTTTGGTTGGTTTTTTTTAACTGCCCAATAAAACTTTACTTTTAAAAATTTATTTATGTGATATATTCTACATGAAATAAAAATTCAAAAGTTTAATATTATTTTGCTAGTTTGAGTGTAAATATAGGTAGATTTGATGGAAATAAATTGACTTTTGTAAAGATACTTATTTTTAATACAAATTTTCTGACATTAACTCTGAGGTGATTTGTAGTGTAACATCATTAATTTTAGTTTAGCCTAGTGTATTTGAAATTTGATTTTGATTAAGTGTATCATATGATTTTATAATGAGTGTTTCTTTCTTTGTGAAAAAAATTAACTCTTCAGCTATAAAGCTGTTTTATGAGAGCTACTTTCCGTAAATGTCTGAAGGGACTCTCAGAGGCATTTCAAAGTGTGGGGTACCCAACATATCTTTAGAGGGTCTTGGTGGTGAACACTGTATTAAACTGTTTTAAATAAAACACCAGACTCTTGCTAATCACTTTTTGCTAGTTGAATGTTAGGGTAGTTTATGGAAAGAGAGGTGCTCTCTGTCATTTTTCATTCTCAGACTGGTTAGCTAATAATGTTAGACCACAACTGTAGGAATTAAGTATTGTTATTTTATCAGTCATATCTATATAAAGAAACATTTCAGCATTTTATTGATCTTGGATGTTTTGGTTTGTTTTAGTGTTTGTTCTTTTTTTTTGCTGTTTTTTTGTTATCTGCTGAAAAACAAAATCAAAAAACATTTCCCTGTGTCTTTTCTGGATCTTTGAAAGATTTGTAAACGTGCAGTCAAAAGAGAAGGAAATTATGTCTTATGTGTATTTGTTTTAGTGCATTTCTAAAGCCAATACAAAAACTTCTGTTATATTAAAAAAATAAAAAAAAAATTAATAGCAGAAACTACAAAACAAGGAAAGCCCATATAGATTATGCCATTGGATTATTCTTATTTCAGCATGGAACATCTCTTCAGAATCACACCCAAGGAGCCAAAAGAAATATGTAGAGACATACATTTAGATGTATTTAGATGTCTCATTTAGATGTAGCATTTATTCTTTGACTTTTTTCTTTATGGAACCACGTATATTTTCAACTACTGAAAAACATGCTGTTTTGTTTAATTCTTTCTTTCTTTTACTCTCCTTGGCATAAGCAGAGAAAAATTAATTTCTTTTGATAGCCTGACAATTCTGAATCTAACTTACTGCCTCTTTCAGCCTATCATCTCTATAATGGGACAAGGTGGTTGTTGTTGTTACCCACAGTGGCATAAAATAGCTGATCAAATTGTGTTGAATAACATCACAAAATTGAAAGTTAGTGGCTTTCACAGTGTGAAACCAATAAAGAGCTGCAATATTGCTGTTCACATGACTGCACTACTACTGAGTTTTTGGGAACCTTCTTATACATTTATTAGTATGCTCCATTTGGAGCAGGAACTTGTTATTGGGCTGTGTGATATCTACAATTAAAGTTTCAGTGTGATATGTTCTAAGTGCATGATTATCTCATTTATCTTAATTGCATAGGCATTACATTGCCAAAATCAAACATGCATTTATGAAGTCAGAATACATTCCTGAGGGCTTGTCAGAATATTCGGTAACTTATTATATCTGTTCCTTGCTAACACAGGGGGTATAAAAAGCACATAAAATGGTTATTTTTTTATATTGCTGGTAGGAGGGCACTTCATACTATGCAGCGAAATCCTAAGAAATCATGGAAAATAGAGACTGCAATGAAAGTTTTAGGAAGTTCTCCATTAGAATTTCAGAGTTCCCTCCGAACATCACTCTAAAAATATGATTTGATTTATAATTTTCACTGATCTTTGTATGCAGTATATCTATTTCAGAAGAAGCTGATATAGCTATGAGGTTCTGTTCTCATTTTGAGACTTGGAAATTTGTTGTATCTTGAAATTTTTTGAAAGAGATGGAATCTAGTAAAGCAAACAAGACTCACTGTAGCAATGCTATGAAAAATAGAAAACACTTTACATTAATCTTTTGGCTCATAAGAAGTAGAGAAATTCACTGGGCCACCATGGTAAACTATCTGTGTTAAATTTCCCTTTTAGAAGGCATTAGTCCATTGCATAGAAATAAAAAGAAAAACTGTGTATCCTGGGTTTTTTAGGTAAAAATAAATATTTGCATTTCCCACTTGGCTCAGCAAAAAGATAAGTAACAATACATGTGGCAGTAGGAGGCAATAATCAGATACTGCTGACATTTCCTGACTGCAAACTTTGTCTAGTGCTTATGCCAAGGATCTAAAAAAGTCTAGAAGGATGTCTCAAGGATGTATTTCTGCTGCTTTTGCCTTCTTTGCTGTTCAAAAAGACACAAGAAGCAGCAGATTTATTTTAGAAATTGGGTAACTTTTTACTTTGGATAAAGACCTCTAACTTCATTTAAAGCTGGTGTTAGGTTTTTTTAAACTGGGAATTGCCATTTCTAGGGACTTGAACATTTAGATTCAAGAAATAAATATCCTTGTGCTTCTGTTGTAGTTAAAGATAGGAAGTGTATATGAACATTTACCCATGTATCTTCTCAAGCTTGAAGATGTGCAGATAATGCTACACCTCCTATCTTGCCAATGTGCACAGGAGTGAAATTACTGCCTTTGTTTCATTTTTGTTTTTTCTTTGTTAGTTTGCAATCTCTCTCCAAAACTGCACCCTGCAAGTTTCACACATGCTACTGGCATTTCTGTATAGTAACTGGAGTTATTTATAGAGCAAGAAGATCCAAGAGGGAAAAAGCAATGGTAAAAGTTATGTTTACATGAAATATTTGCAGACGTCTTACATCCTTCTCTTCTAGCAATGTTTAATGTCTGTGGAAGAAGTGGAATGTTCCCTTACTCCTGTGGAAACTAAAACATTTAGGTGAGATATGCAGAGTTAGGTGCCTGTAAGGGAGATCTGAGGAACAGCGCCTTAGCTGAACTCCCTGTACTCCTCCTCTCATTCACAGCTTAAAAGGGAATAGAGATTTCAGGCATAATGCTTGGGGTTCTCATTTATGGAAACTTTGCTCTTAGCTTTACTCTTTATTCTTCGGTAGAGGATGGCATTCTGCTTGTTAAGTACTGACATGTAGCTCTCTGCATGTCTGTGGAACTGTTTTAAAATACAAACCTGGATTTGGCCGTCTTACTCCAAAAATTTAATCCTACCCTGAATATCTGGTATGTTTTCAGCGCTGGCAAATTGAATAAGATCTGGGAACAAGAAGATGAGTCAGAAAAAGAAAGAACAAGACCATCTTTAGGCTTTAGTACCTACAGAGAAGGTGTCAGCTAATTTATGCAAGCTAGATCTACTAGGAGTTCTATTCCAGTCACTTGTTGATAAAAGTGACTAAGTGGATATGTAAATTGATCAAGCCTCAGCAGAGATGAGCAAAAGAGAATGGTAGGCCTAGGCTGTATGTCAGGGACCTCTTTGTTTTCCAAATGTGTCTGCTGGAGTACTTTCTGAGCAGACCTTTCAGTACTTCCTGGAGGAAGGGTTTCTGTCTCTGCACACAGGCTTAGATCAGCTTTCTGTTCACACTTCTCAGCCTTTGAAGGAATGACTAAACCCCTAAGGGCACCCCATATGCCTGTCAAAACTGAACTCCAGTGGAACCACGGATTGAGGAATTTTTGGAACAAAGAAAGTGCATAAGGGTCACTAGATATCAGACTAGTGATTCAAGCAGTCTTTGAAGAGACTGAAATCAGCTTTGGTCCCTGATCCTTCAGTGTTCATATGCAATGTATCAATCATTACATAAACACAGAGGTTGTCCAGGGATTAGTTCTGATGAGAGTGTGGAGAATTCATATCTGTAGTTAGGTGGGACACATACAGAGTTTGCATCATTGTGTATTTTCCTATGGATTAATTGTTTCAGTTAATAGAAATCTTACTATTTACATTCTAGGGTTTATACCTATAGAATAGTAATATTACTCTGTTAAAACAAATACAGTACATATATTCCACAGCATGAAAATAAAACTGTTGTGATAGTAACTTTCATAACTACTTAAATGAGAGATGAGTAGCTAATTAGCTAGTCCAGAGGGTCAATATTTAAAGTTATGAAAAAGCAGCCCAAAGGAAAATTAGTATACTCCACTGTATTACAAAAAACAACTTTTGGCTAAACTAAGTGCAGCCCATTGGAATTGAAAACTCATTTGCTTTGCTGTTACTGTCATACTGCTCTTATGCAAACATGTAATTTCCTTCTGTCATCCATAGTATTCCTTTAATTTTTAATATGCTTCAAGAAACAGGTGTCTAACAGCAAGGCTAGATTTTAATTATTTATGTGTACTCATATCTTTAGCATATACAGGCTAAACATCCACAGGTTTTTCTGTCACTTTCCATTTATACATTCTAAATTAGAATTAGTTACACGTGGTAGCTCTGTACAGATGTGGTCAGTGTGCCACAGTAGATTCTACATGCTAGATCCTGGTGTTTATGGACGCGACTATATCTAGTACTTTATTATGGATGTAAGGTCTGTGTAGTTTCATCAGAAATATGAGAATTCTTGGCCATTCCTTCCCTCTCACTGTCAGCTACAGAACATTGCTCCATGAAGGTTAAATGAAAAGTGTTTCTGTGCTCACAGAAAGTTAATGCTTTGCTGAGAGCATGGATTCATTAAAAGCTTTCCCAAACTCATTTTACATTTTGTATTGCTTGTGTGTGGTCTTGTAGAAGTTTGTTACTGATGCTGCTGTCATTCTAACTTAGTTTCCTTTTTATTCTATATAGGCAGTATCTTAACCCAGAGGGGGTTTTTAATTACTATTTCCTACTCTGGGAGGCTGGAATGGCAATGTTAATGATTTAAAGCACTCGCCATTTGTGGAGGAGCTGGGATGCTTTGCTGTGGCAGATTTTGCACCACCAAGGGGAGGAAGTGAATTTTGGGGTGTGTGGTTCCAAAACCTCTGATCGGCATAAGGCAGAGGGGTGAACGCTCACCACCAGAGAGAGGCTCTGGGTTTTGAACGAGGTAAGGGAGAAGGCTGATCAGAAGCAGACCCTGCGAAGGCAGGAGAGTTAATTATAAGTGTTAATTATTTCATCTGAGATTTTTTTTCTGTTGTACTGAAAATAAATGATGACATCTTACAGTCAAAATGTTATTCTGGACAAAAGGAAACATACTTTAACATGGTCCCAAGAATTTACTACTGCTCTATTTAAATCTTAGCAACTTAATCAAAATGAGGACAAGCAGATTCAAAAATATGAGCAAAGTATTTTTGATCAAAATACTCTTTAAAATTGTTACACGGGAAATGTTGCAAATTTTAGCCTTTTTCTCAGATGCTGTGCTCACCTTTCCAGCATCCCTCTGTGGTGATCGTGTCACTTTTCCTTAGGCAGAGGGGTGGTGGGAGGGATCACAGGGAGACTTCAGGACACTCCTCATTGCTGGGGGGATTTCGATGTTGATGTTGGTTGATCTCTTTCCTTCACAGGAGTGGAGCCTGATCCTGCTTATGTCAACATCCTTCCCACTCTGCTACTGTCTGGCTGCTCCCAATGGAGTGTGAGCATCGCCCCAAAGCCCCCTCCCTATGCTCAGCCTTCCATGGACTCCTGTTTCTTAGACAGCAACTAAGAAACTCTCTTTCCAGGCCCTTCCCATGGAGGCACTGGCACAGCTCAGGCTCAGGCAGGGGAGGCAACAGGCACTTGGCCCAGAAACAGGAGCTGAAACCAGCCCAGCCCAGCTCTGGCCAAGGTGAGCCCAGGCCAGCCCTGAGACTGGAGCTCTCAGCTCAGGGAAGGGCCTGTGATATGAGTCAGAATGGCAAAAATTACATTCACTGGTCTGCAGTAGGTAGAAGATAGAAGTACTTGTATCTGATTACTTACTTCCAGGAAGAGACACTGAAGTCCACTGTCTACTCTTTTTAGGCTGTGTAGACTCATAGTTTTGGCATGGGTGATTTGTCTTTGAGTTGTGAGAGTACCCCCAGAAATGAAGCAGCTATGTTTCTACATCTTTTCTTCAAGCAATATGAAAATATAGAACAAAGTTTTCAGGTAATTTGTTTCATAATAGTCCGATCTCTTCCTGATTGTCATGTGTTGTGATCATATTTAATTTTTACTTTTAAACTAGTCTTTTTTTTCTTTTAATACTGTATCCTGAGGCAATAGTTACTGCTTTTGACACGAGTCTATAAAAAAGGACAGTGATATGAATGGTAGGTCAGAAGTTGAAATTTAGGCAAAGATGTAACAAGTTAGAATTATGATTTACAGTAATAAGGACATCCTTTTGCTTGGAAATTTCTCAAAACTAATGTCTAATAAAAGTAATGTGAGGGGCAATTGAAAATATTCTACCTTCCCTACTGTAAAGAGACAGCCCACATCTTCAGCACTTCTTTGCAATCATGACGTTATGATTCAAAACAGTGGGTGGCAAACGTCTGTTGCTGAAGGACTCTGAGTCTGAGTGATGTTCCATGTCAAACTTTATGATTTCCAACATGAGACTAATGTATGAACAAGGGACTGGGTTTTTTGGGAGAGAGACTACCTGTTGCCTAAAAAAAATTATAACAATTATATGTTCATGAACATTAGGTTTGACAAGAAAGAGACCGAGGCTACGCTAATAGGGTCAGTGAGAAATTTGGTTTGAGTTCAGTAGAACTAGTATGTCACTGTATCAGGAATAAAGGAAGCCAGAATAACTTGAATTTTACTGGTTGGATATTCTGGTCAGTTGTTTGGGGTCATCTGGCTTCCAAATCTGAGTTTGTTACTTTTGGAGTAATTTAGGGATCAGGACCTTGAACAGTGAAAAGCACAATGGAAGGCAAAGATGAAAAAGGGGAGACTTTCAGTCATGTGAACAAGGTCAGAATACAATTTTTGGAAGGTGTTTTACTCCTTGTCTTGTTATTGCCCAGAACACATATTATGTGAAAAATAAAGAATTCAGTGTATTTTAAATCTTATCAGTCTAATCAAAGAGTTCTTCTTTTTAGTCCAGATCTATTTATTACAGAAAAAAGAGAGAAGAAAATAAGGGGAAGAATGCTAGTAAAGGGGAAAAAAAAATCACTTATCGTTATACGTAGACTTCCTACTACCTACTAATTTCAGTAGCGTCACATTCATTCTTCCCATGGTTTTCTGTATCTTAAGCCTGTTGGTGAAGCACCACTATCACGAGTATTTTGCTGGGAGAGTATGATGTCTGTGCTGGGGTTCCTTTGTCCTCTGCCAGGAGGACTGATATTGATATTGATGGTTTCTTCTTCCTCATTCTAGTGCTCACTTGCGACTATTATTGCATGTTCTGTGTCCTACCTTGGTTTAACTCTTCAGTCTGCAAGTTCACATTACAATCTAATCTATTACCGTGTCTAAACACACTGGTGGGTATTGTTCTTAATGCTTTTTGTTGCACTAGCATCTGGTTTTGCCCAGTTTCCAGGTCTGCATTCCTTTAACTCACTATTTTTGGGGTTTTTTTGTGGTCCTGGGCTGTTAAAGGATCCACTTTCTTACTGTCTCATGCTTGCACCTCACTACACTGCATTCTATGTCCCCACTATCGAGACCTCTGTTATCATATCATGCCTCTGTTCCTCTATGTTACACCGTTACACTAGGCCTAATATTTGTCTTCAGAAAATGACTTGTTACTCCTGACTGTAAAGATTATGATTATACCACAAAATTATTCAAACACAAATCGGGCTGTAGCCACTTGAACCTTAGAAAATTTCTGTTTCCAGCAAGAAAAGTTAAAGCAAAGCTCCAGGCAGACCAAGAACAAGCCAGTCGAAGCAGGTCTGACAGGGGTCAGTCCCAAGGCCATGCAAAGGTTATTTCAAAGACAGTGTGGCTTGTTACTAGCAGCAGCAATATGGTGTTTTCTGGGCTACAGGGCTGCAGAGGTTTACAGGGATAAGTAAAGGATGACAAAGAGAAGTGACATTTGACAAGGATCTGCTGTTTCCATTGCAGGAATAAGCCCTTACTTGACTGCTTATATCCAGACTTTCACCATCTTAGAGTGTTTCTTGTTTGGTGCAAAAACTTTGTTGTTTTAAAGGTGGTAGTAAAGTATCTTCACTGAAACAAGTGCAGTCACTGCTGACTCTGTATTGAACTCGGTTCATAATCATTCTGGCTGCCGTTATACATGCTTTCTGTCGGACAGCAGGGCAATTTACTACAAAATGTTCTCAATAATTTTGACAGAAAGATGTTCTTCAAATTTGTTATGCAAAACATGAGCTAGAAATTTTATAGTGTACTGGATTTCTGCAAATCTATTTAAACTAGTCTTTTCTATAGGTGTTATGCATAAATTCCTGTGTATAAGCAACGGTAAGAAATAAATAGTAACTTTGGTCATTTAACTTGCTCAGTTCTGGAGTATGAACTCCTACAGTGTACCTTTTCTGTTCTTCAGCGGAATATAATGGGACCCATTGAGGTAGCTCTTAGCTAAAAGCATAAGAGAAAGTTTTTGCACTGAAAAGCTTCAAATATGACTAGGCAAAAGATGTAAAAATTGGCAGACTAGGAATGTTAATAAACTCATTTTACAGCTGAGGGGGGACTGTGTTATAACTGGATGCAGGAAAATTGTCAAGCTTAAGTTCATTGTTCTTCGAGTAACATCTTGGCGTTTTCATACTGAGAGCTTTTTCTCTGTCTGAGATATTTCTTTGAAGCGTGTTTGTCGTCATATATTATGGGTCTGGGATGCTTGCCTGTGATTATGTGATTGCTCATGAATGTTCTGCTAATGGTATTTTTCCTGAAGAAAAATATTGACTCATTTGTTTTGAACTCCTACTCCACCCACATGTGGTAGTGTAGAATTATGTAAATTTAGTAAATGAGAAAAGTAAAGTTCTACCAAGTATAATAGCATTTATTTAAATGGGGATATCTCTTACTTCTGTATGTTCTCAGAGTGAGTGTTATGGAAGTGCTGTTGTAACACATGTGAAGATCTAGGTTTTTATATTTGATCCTTTAAAATATTGCCTTGTAAGAAAGTATAGCATAAATGAAAATTGCCAGTAGATCTTTTAGCTATAATTAAGCAAACTAAGCCTTATTTCCATACATCCAATTTAGATTTACTGTGTTCGTTAACAGTTAAATGTTTTCATTTTACATTTTCATTGATGTGGTTTTATAAAAATAACTAGCCTTAAAAAAAAATTGTATTTTTCTCAAATCAAGACAGGCAAATATATAAAGGATTTTCTGATAGTTTTGGCCTATTCCAGCCTACTTTGTGCTGGTGAAGTTTCTATTCTTTTTCTTGGTAAGAACAGCAATTCCATCTAGTGCATTAAACTTGCCCCACCTGTTTTAAGCCATCCCTTCATTTGTTTCAAACTCCTTATGGATAGGAAGGACTGTATATCATAATTTATTTAAAGTAAAATAAACAGGCATAGAAGAATTGAAAATTCTTTATTGCAAAACCTGCTGCACCCCCCCAAACAACCCTGAGAAGAACATTGCAAGGATTTCACCAAAAGAATGTGGCATTGTCCTCTTTTAGGATAGCCTGTATTTTAATTTTAAAATCTATATTGATTATACTATATTTTTATTATTGCTGATTTTTTTTCTCATAGTAGTTATGCTTGTGAAACACTGGAAACTTACTTACAAAGGATTAATTACAGTACATTCTATTCCAAGAGTACAGTAATATCCATACAAAGCTGAATGAATATGCATTAAACTACTGCAGGACTAAGTCTTATTTTAGCAATATTTGAAAAATCCCTAAATTTTCCTGAACGGGACTATGATAGTGTGATAATTTTGAGGAGCTAACAAACAGAATTAATAAATAGCAAAAAAAAATCTGTTCTAAAATTAATTTTTTTCCCATTGCTAATTTTTCCTTTGTTTAAATTGGTGAGTGAGAATTGGTATTCTTGGATTTTGGTATTGATGTTCTTGATAATCATGATTTTTGCTATCCTTGACCTTTCATTTTCAATGAAGAACTAGCAAATCAATGAAAAACAGTTGAAAACATCTTGGTTTAGAAGTCAAAAGACTTTTAAAGTTGAATTGCAGGCTTTTTCAGAGCACTGACTTTCTGTAGAATACAGGATTTGTGATGTTTTGTTTAAACTTTGTAAGGATAAAATTTTAGCGTATAAGTCTCCTTGATTTAACTCTTAAGTACTTAAAAAGTTTACTTTTATCCTAGGAAATGTCTTTCTGATATATGGCTTTAGTGCCTAAGGGAATCAGCAGATACGAATCACACCAGGTGATAGAGGTATGATGGAGAAGATTGAAACAGTGATTAGGGTTCTTAATTAGCAAGAATCTACAGGCTATAAATTACTGACAGCAGAAGTAATTAAACTACTTTATTTGAATTAAGTGAAAAGCATGCCTAGTTTTAGGAGACAAAACTAGTGTGAAGATTAAAAGAAAAAAAGATATTTGTATGTGAGGTGCAATACAGATGTGTTTCAAACACATTTGAAACAAACATGACCAACACATTTTTTTCTTCTGTTTGTTATTCTTAAAGTGATCTTCTTTTCCCGTTCTGTTTCTTTTTTTCCTTTTTTATGAGGGAAGCTCTAAAGGATTTTGAATCAGACATGAAGGAATAGTGCCTCTTCCTGGTGTAGCTTCTTTTACAGTCACTTTATGGGCAAGTATCTCCTGGGTTCAGAAAAGCAAAGTATTCTTTCAAGGTATCCCTGGTCAGAAAACTCCTTGGGTTTTCACAGTTCTTTTGTGTGTCTGTGTTTGTTACACCAGTCTGCTCTGAGTGAATATGAAGCTTCTGGGCATCACATAGTTTGCAAATAAACTGTGCTGTGATCTTGAGCAAATGTTTGGTCATTAGGGATCTCTAGGACCTTCAAAGTTTTTAAAATTAATTTAAATGTGATCATTATTCTGATTCTCTCGATAGCCCTATTACAAGACAGAGTCCTTTAGTGGTGTGGTATGCCAACAGGCATTAAAATGTGCTTGGACTTTTTTTTTTATTGAAGTTTTATCTCAGTCTAAGTAGTTGGTGGGCAGAATAGGGTTTGGGGTTTTTGCCTGTTTTTTAACGACTAGTAAAGTGTCTACATTCCTTCCACCCCTTCTTTCCCTCCTTTCTTTAGGAATATAAACAATAATTTTTAATAGACTCCCTTTTTGCCTTTCTTGTATGGAAAAAGTAGTGTAATCCTACCATCTGATCTGACTGTAGGAGATGGAAAGCTGTATTACCTGGGTCATCTCTAAGCACATCAAAATTACCTCCCTTAGTACCATAGACTGATGCTTGCATCCAGTCTAGTTCTGATTCCTTGTTCATCACACATGTAGCATAATCTATTGTTCACATATTTGATTAGAGTCTTCTTGATGGATAATATCTCTAGAGTTTGTTGAATCTGACTCTTAAGATGAGTCAGTTTTACTCCTCCTCCCTCTCCTACTCCTCCTGACGTTTCTGCATCAGAAGGACTAATATTCTGAGTAATTTTTTTTTTTTTTTTTTT
This sequence comes from Dryoscopus gambensis, assembly GCA_013389985.1. NCBI lineage: Eukaryota > Metazoa > Chordata > Aves > Passeriformes > Malaconotidae > Dryoscopus > Dryoscopus gambensis. The sequence goes on along the minus strand of WEIT01018861.1, from coordinate 50,691 downwards.
TTTTTTAGAGATCAAAGGGAATTCAATCTGAGGAAACTATATCTACACACATCAAACAGGAAACTTTCAGAGTATTAGTGCAACCTATTGAACATTTTTCTGACCCCTTACTTTCTGGCTTCTGACAGCTTCCTTGGAAGATTTTTCCCCTCCTTATCTTTTTCGTTCGAGAATCAGTAGATCTGAAAAGCAGAGTGCTAAGGAGACTGTTCCCTTTGATTAATAAGTGAATATATTTGCTGTAGAGCCAAGAATGGAACATCTTGTAACTGTTGGCAGCATTACTAAAAGAATAAGTATCCTCATGAAAGGGGTAGAGCATGACGAGAGTTTTGATCAAGAGGAAAGAAGAGTCTTAGGCTTTCAAGAGCTGTTGCATTACTGTAAGCAGCTATCTATTTTATTCTGGATGTTGTCCAGTGACCAGAGGAACCAAAAATGTCATTTTCAGGCTCATGATTTTGAAACAGGACATTTTTTTGGCTATCCAACCTCATTTTTTCTTTTCTGGCAGAGCCAACCTGACTTTGTATGTCTGATGTCAGAGAGTGGCATTTGTATTTTTTAGCTCAGGAGGTTGCCACTGCAAATCTACATGAGATACTCTTCCATTCTGAAGTCTGATATCTGTACTGCCAAAGAACACTGGAGTGTATCATGCAAGACATTTAGGGAAGCTGTTTCAGCCAGTTCATCCCAGGATTAGCAGTGAGAGTGAAAGTTCCCACTGCAACATCTCCCTTTCAGAGAAGATGAGCCATGCAGGGCAGTTCCCTATTTTAATTTCTCTAGTGGCAGTAGAGTTATAGTTGGTCAGTGCTAGTCCTCCTTCTCTGCTACTACTCCTGTAAAGGAGATGCCAGGGAAATAGCTGGAGCACAGCATAATCTGGCTGTCTCCCTAGTTGTGTTATGACTGCATGTTGTTCCTGATTGTGACAAGTAAAAGCATTTCCTTGTTTAGGCCTTGTGTTCTCTAAGCCTGGGACAGAAAACACTTCCTGGCTGCATCCCTTCATAGATCTGCTGCATCCAGCAGATTTTGATGCTTTAGAAAATCTGTCAGTCTGTGTAGATCACAGATTCACAATCTGCTCCTAAGAGCCAAAGATTACCATGCATGAAGGAAGCTTTATTATTGAGGAAATCATTTCTCCAGGGTCTATTTATATCAACAATTTCAGCCGTTTTATTCCCTTCCTCAAGAAAAGAGAAAGAAATAAACAAACAAGGACGCAATTAGTTTGCTCAAAATCAACCTTGAATTCAGTAGATTATTTAGGTTCTGACTACAACATTTGTCCCTTGAACACAGTAGTTTCTTCTGCACCACAGACATCGGTGGAGTGTTTATAAAGCACAATCTTAGTACTCAAAGTCAGTAGTAGAACACATTTGTTGGACCAAGGTCCCCCAGATCAAGGGCAGTTCTAGAGCTTGTATACAAATTTCAGTGAACACAAAGGAATTTCATTAATTTTCTGCTTTTCTGACTGGTTTGAAAAACAGTGAGTACAATCCAAAGGAAAGTTCTCTAGAGTGTTTAGAGATGTCCAAACTGATTCTGTGTGTTAGAAGGGAATGCACATAATATAGTTTGTATGAATATATGTTGTATATATGTGTATCTATTTATGTATCTTTCAGGGTCTGGACAAACTAATTTGGCATGGGTCCTGTTATTTTAATAACTGGATGTTGTTTGTATATTGGTGGATGTAATTACCAAAGGAATGATGCTCAGTCTGCCACTGGGTGATTCAAAGGGAAATTCTGCACAATAATTCCTGACAAGGTATCTTCCCATCTAATAAACAGAATATTTGGGAAGGGGAAGCTTTAATAACTCTTGAAAAAAACCTGAAATATCCATGTAACAGAAACTTTTAATAAGATATTAGAATTCCAGAAAGGGGATTTTTTTTTTTTTTGGAACAGATACACAATCATTGAAAAATCGCANCCTGAATTGCATTTCAGCTATATATCGCATATATATATATATATATATATAAACTCCAAAATTATAATTATGATAAACTATATAACCATCAATCAATCATATAATTATAAGATATAGGATTAATAAATATATATACACACAATAATGTATAAAATATTGTATCTATATACCTGTATTTTTATATATATAAAAACATAAGGAATATTTGTACATTTTTCTTTAGTCATCTTCTTACTGAAAAGTTTCTCACATTTTGTTTTCTAAGCTTTATCTGTTCTGAAAACCTTTTGATGTAAGCATGCCTCTTAAGTAATAATTTTTCTTGATGTGTAATGATCTGTGGCATAAGAAAAGATTATTTTTTCTATTACTATGTGACTGATTGGATGCAGAGCACATGGAGGAACACTAGTATATAACATGAGCTATGTTATTGGTCTCCTGGCCTGAGTCAGAAGTGTCCGGATCAGGACTTTAAGCATGTGACAACTTTATTAAAATTGTGAGACTGTCATGAATTTTGCCCCATGAACAGTAACATTCCACTGACAAGAAACTGCCTGATCTGATTACTCCAAGCCCTTCTGGAGGCTGTTTGCGCTGGGCCACAAGGGCTCTGGCTCTGGCTCCTGCTCTTCAGCCACTGCAGACCTGTCCCTTCCAGGCTGGAAGCTGCGTCTCCTGAGCTGCTGGGCTGGGGCTGGAGCTGGAGCTGGGTCTTTTGGGGGCAGCCAGAGCTGCTGTGATGCTGCCAGAGCTGCACGCTGTCCTCGTGCTGCTGGGAAGGGAATAGATTCTTGGAGGACATGTCTGCTGCTTCCCCACAAGGAACAAAGATCCTGTTTCTGCATTGACAGGAACACAGTGTCTTGAATTGGGGTGGGTATTTTGTTTCTTACCCGGTGCAGAATTTGTGTCCTTTGGCAGGTAGCAAAGACAAGGGATCTGCTCCCCTAAGTGGAGGAACATCACTGTGTCTCCTGGCTGACAGTCGAAGACTTGATTCTTACTGGCTTTGAGGAGGGGAGAAAAGAGGAAGGAAAGCTTCTAGTGTTTGAGTTCACACTGAAATACTTAATTTCTAGGTAAATAGGTGATGGTTCCTGCTGTGTGTAAAATAATGTCCAACCCTGATAAAACACGTTATTAATTTCAGTTGAAAATGCCTTAACTTCACCAAAAGACTGAAAGGAAAATTAAGAAAATTTATTTTCTGCAAACATTCTCATTTTGTTCATCATCTTCTGTAAACAGATCTTTTGATATGATTTTATCATCAAATTTTAAAATAAATTTTATTAATCTTATATTTTTCCTTTCGTACATGTAGCTATTCACAGGGTGTCTAAAAATTGCTGTGTAACAAAATAAAAAAACTGCGAAAAGACACCCACCAGCTATAATTATAATAATAATAATAATAATAATAATAACAACAACAGTAATAATAATAAATCCCTCATATCTGCTTAGGGAGTTGACTACACTTGTGAAAATTTAGACTTGTCTTTATCGTAAATGATGGCTATGAATTGCTTTGGCATATTATCTTCTGTGGACTTACAGTGTCATTAGTTTAATATTTATTATGCTTCATTAACCATATACTAGTTTCTAAATGATTTAATTTTCATAAATGGAAGCTATCTTTGTATAATTCTACTAATTAGAATATTTTAGAACTTTGCTCTGTCTCAAAGTCAGTGAGAAGAAATTGCCTGTTAATGAGAAAACCTGCTACTATTAGAGAGATATTTAACATAGTTTAGTATTTTTCTTGGGGCCCAAACAGATGTTGAAGGAAGTGAAAATAATAAGATTTTATATTTCTTTGTAAATACTAAGGCTGCTCATTTTGGGTAAACTAAGCAAATTCTTACCTTTCAAACCTATTTTGTCAGCAATCTTGTTTCTTTGAGTTAGGAATTGCAGTCTTCTGATAACAGTTCAAGTTGAAAACATGCATGTTACAATAAACAAAGCACAAGCTCTGATGTTTAAAATAGCATATTACAGACATGCTTTGCTTTTAAATGGGTTGTATATGCACCTGTCGTATTTATCATGAAATTTTGGGATTTCTCTACATGGAGAAAGTCATATTTGAATAAAATGATCTCAGGGTGAAGTATCTGTAACTTTAATCATGACTGAAAACAGGGCTATTCTTGGCTCTCTTACACATAGTTTCTATTAACTAACTTTCACCAGTCAACACATTGTGAGCAGCCTGACGTATCTTGTTAATAAGTACAGCAAATAGCTGTGAGAATACAGAAACTTTCAGTCTGCAGTCACAGCTAGGTCTCTTTTCTTGGAGAGCAGATCAAGAGCTGTTTGGTATAATCACAGTGGTTAGTGAAGCTGTGAAGGGACACCCATCACCTCAAGTCAGATGTCAGTAAGGGGTTTCTGTGTATCAAAGGATTAGTCTATATCAATTATAATGGAGGAATATAATTTTGTTTGTTTTAAAATTTCAACTGTTAAAAATGGCTAATATGTGATAAAAACTAACATGAAATGAAAAGAAAATGGCTAGCTAAGCCTTAGTATTCAAGCTGAATTTATAATGCAAAAAAACCATGGAAATCATTATTATAACAAAATGAATTTTATGGTGGTTTCAATAATTCAGAAGAATAATAACATAGGGAGAAACGTACCTTTTAAAAATGAGGGATTTTGATTTATTATTTCTCTATAAAGCATTGTTTATTTCTGCTAGCCTCCAGCTGAGTTATAGACCAAGGAGGATAAGCACCAAGGACTGCAATTGTACAAAATGTCCTTGCTGAGATACTGTTTCATCTCTTTTAGATCAGGCTGTATAATACTTGGGCTCAAATAACCTTTAAAATGCTTCTACTTTGAAATCAACAATGGTAAAGTCAGTGCTTTCTCATGTTTTATTATATGTCATTTTCTGCTCATTACTGAACTATACTAAGATATATTTTAAATGTGTGGGTTTGGAACTCTTCCCATCTAATTTATATATGCTCTTTCTCTACCCCCTCCCCCAATTTTTACTTTAGAACAAACAAAACTGCTTTTGCAAAGCATGAACATTTTGTTTGCCCACTGTTTTATAGTGTGGTCTTGTCATTGACAAACTCATTTTCTGCACATAATGGAATAATCAAAACATTTACAGTGATACTTGGAGGTATCTTAGATGTGTGAGAGGAAGACCAGAACAGATGTCCAGATGTTAAAGAGTGATACTTACAGAGCATTTTGAAGGATACACCTTTAATGGGATCTTGAAAGTTGTGGTGTCACTGATATTTAAATAGGAGTCTGTGCAGAAACCACACTATTTTTCTTTAGAATTTGTAGACTTAGTTACTTGGTTTAATAGTCATTCTGGCTTACTACTTCAGTAACTATGCTGTAAAAATAACTGCCCTTAAAAAAACCCTCCTTAGGAATAAAATGTTTCATTAGCTCCCTTTAAGTGATTTAAAATAGAAATTATTTTAAGCAAACTAAACCAAAGAATGAGTTAATGGAAAAATGAAGCTGTCATGAGCACATCATGGTCCTCAGACCTTCTAAAATATCAAGACCACTTTGAGAAAAAGCGCTGAGGGCCAGCCTCTTGATTTCAGCCTTATCTTTCCCATAAGAGTATTTATTATATGGAACTGAATTATTTCTTTTTTTCTTTCTTTCTCTTTTTTTTTTTTTTTTTTTTTAACATGAATTACTTGGTGTGGTTTTCCTAGAGGGACCTCTTGAAGTTTGTGGTAAGCTACTGGTTTTTTGGAACTTACTCCTTTTTGTACCCTGTTGGAATTGTAGCTGACCTTATTACATCTTCCATTAGATGGCATTAATGTATTTTCCCTTGTCTAGTCAATGATAAGTGTAGAAGCAAAATTCTTTTTCTCTTCCTATCATGTTGAACTTGCTGATGGTTCTTGCTTTCTTCCTTTCCTGTGCTATGAGTTCCTTCCACCAAGTTCATTTTATAAGAGCGTCAAATTCCTTACTTATTTCCCTTCTGGTAAAAAACCAGTTTAGGACAACTGATCCAATAAGTCATTTGGAGATTACTCAGTTTCCTCTATGTAGATTTTTGATTGTCTAGTTTATTTTTCCTGAAAGTTTTGAAGTCACAAGCAACAGAATGTTTTTAAAGAAAAATGTAAACCTTTTCTTTAATTAGAAACTGAATGCTAAAGTTCAAGTTCCATCCTCACATTTTTCCTTGCTCCAGCACAGATCTGCATAGTTTACAGTCTTTCAGGATAAACCTGTTTCGGCATGGGCTCTCTGTGCACCACAGTTCCTTAAGGAATATCCGCCTGCTCTGGCATGGAGGTCCTCCATGGGCTGCAGTGTGGATATCTGTTCCACTGAGGTCCTCTCCCTGGGCTGCTGAATGGCGACCTGCTTCACTGGGGTCCTTTCCAGGCATTGCATGGGAATCTCTGCTCTGGTGCCTGCAGCACTTTGTCCCACTCCTTCTTCACTGACCCTGTTTCTCACACTTTTTTCCTTGTCCTACTTCACTGGTCTTTGGTGGTTTTGCTCTTTCTTAAAAACAAATTCCCAGAGGTGCTGCCTTTGTGGGCAAGTGGCTCAGCCATGTCCTGTGGTGGGTGGGATGGAGTCGTCTGAAACTAACCGTGTCCAGCCCAGGGCAGTCCCAGCCTCCCATCACAGATCCCCCAGCAGGCCCCAAGGCCTGGGCACCGACAGCCTGTTCAGTGAACCAGGACTAGTGTTGTCCAATAGCAGTGGTAAGTGATTCATCATCTTTCTTTCTCCTCTTTCCTTGGTTCCTGGTGCATGTTCTGGGCAGTTGTCCCATTGAGAGGCAGGACAGTGCATTGCATATCATGAGTACCAGTTCCTGTGCCACTGGAGGTGACAGTGGCCCTTGGTTAAACCACCACAGTGATGAAGCATGCTACAGACGAACCTCCACAGAGCACAGCAGTCTTGATTTCATTCTACATTTTGTCAGCTGATAGTGCTGAAAGAAGTTATCCTGAAAGGCCCTGGAGATATATCTCTCTAAAGAATAGTGCTGCCTTGGAAACTGCTGAGCTCTCTTGCCTCTCACAGTGATGTAACACTTTGCTGGTCACTGAGCGTCCTGATTCGTAAACAGTTTCCAGCCCTGATATCACTGAAGAAAACGAATGATTTCATGGGTTTGGGTCTGTTTTTTTTTAGCATTTTTTTGTGTGTTTTTGTTTTGTTGGTTTGGTTTGTTTTTTTGTGGTTTTGGTTTTCTTTTTTCTTTTTTTTGTTTGTTTGTTTGTTTGTTGGGTTTTTTGTGTTTTGTTGTTGTTGTTGTTGTTGAAATGCAAACAAGGCATTGGCAGAAGCAGGGAAAAAAACCAAGCCCAACCCAACCAACCAAGAAAACTTCCTCGGTCCTTGAAGTATCATTTACTGAATTTACTTTTGATTCAGTCAGATATTTCTGCTTTCTCTAAGGATTGATTCTTGTCATATGTGGAAGGACATAAGCTTGACCCTTGAGTGATATTCAGGTTGATAAATTCCTAACACATTTCATTCAGTGGGATTTTGAGCCTATGTGAGTATGTTGCATTTTTATGCAAATATATTAAAAGTTTTGGGGACTAGAATAAGAGTGAGTAAGCACTCACTCTTGCAAATTGAATCTGGTGATAAGAATGTGATAAATGTTTATCTGCAATTGAGTTAGCAGACTGAACCATTATCAAGTTATTTGGGATGCTTGGGACTGAGATTTTGAGTATATTCTTGGTAAGCTTTTTCAGAATTTAGTATCAAAGTCCCATGTAGCTGAAAAGATACCAATTCTGATTTTTTTTAACAGAGTAGTATGTAGTGTTATTTTATAGACAGAGGATGGAATTTAAGAGCATTTATAGTAGGTTTTTTTGTGTATGTGTGTGTGAGTTTTCTATGGTAATTTATTTTTTTCACATCTCTCCAGGCCCTGAACCTCAGGGCAGGTACTGGGGGAATGAAGTCCCCACATTGTAGAGGAAGATCACATTCAAATCCACCTTGAACGTGTGTAAGTTCATGGGACCCAGTGAGATGCATCCCAGAGTCCTGAGGGAACTGGCTGATATGGTTGCTAAACCACTCTTAGTCACATTTCAAAAACTGTGGCAGTCACTGAAGTTGTAAATAAGCCTGTCTCTTAAAGGGGAAAGTGTAGATGTCTTACAATGAAACATTACCTTTAAAAGGTAGTTTCTAGTGCCTTCAAAATAATGTGTAAATAAATGCAATGATATGGATACCTTTGGGGGAAAAAAAAGAGGATGCACTTACCCCATGTCTTTTAGCTACTTAAAGCAGTGATTCTCTGTTCTTTCTGTCTTTCTTTATCCCTACTATTCTTCAACATGGAAGGAATTTTTTAGCGAGTAATATTTTGAGAATGGAGGCTCAGAAAAAAAAAAGATTCTCTGTATGCATCTGCATCATGACAACTGAAATTTGCAGATAGATTTGTATCAGTGTACATGCTACAACACACTGATTTCGGCTAAGAACTTGAACAAATCTTTTGTTGTTATCTATTTAGGAACAGAATTAATAGAATAACTTGTCTCTAACGTCAATGTTCAATCGAGTAGTTGCTTGGACTACCTTCTGTAATCTGCAAAACCATACTTTTATCAAACATTAACCACTTTTCTCTTTCCCTTTCCTTTCCCTTTCGGATGTCAGTGCTAGAAACCAACAGAAACATCTGTAATAAATATATGCATTATTAAAAAGAAATTGAGAAAGCTATTGCCTAAATTTGGAATTAGGGTTAAACTTCTAAATCGGTTTTAATTACAGTATTTCTTTGACAATCTTTTCCACTTGTTTGCTGTGTTTTGATGTGTGCCTAATATAGAATTTAAATAATAATTAAAAAAAGAAAAAGGAAAATTACTTTGAACATCTTAGAAATCTAGTCTGGTTGATCTTTTCATAAAATGTTCTGGTAAGACTCAGTGATTTTTAAAATTGAGTAACCATGGAAACACAACTGGGTAACGTAAGGAAGAACGTGCAGGGGTAAATTTACAGTTAGTCTTTTAAGCAAAAGTTATTATGTGAATTCTGTTTTTACAGTATAAATGAGCTCAGTTTTTTATCTAATCTCTTACCAGTTCGTGTGTGCAGGTATATGATACATAAGTATATGTATACACATTTAGAGCATATTTAGTCAAAATAAAAGAAATACTTACTTTGGTTGCATCATTTCTAGTGTTTTAGGTTTGTTGGTTTTTGTTGTTGTTGTTGGTTTGTTTTTTTTTTTAAACTCAGTAAATTCTAGCCAGAAAACTCATTAGCTTCTCCCCCTTCATTTTTGTTTCATGGATTTTTTTTTCCTGAATGAGAGTTTGAGTAATCTTCCTGAGTTATAAGTTAATTTAAAAGGCAAATTTATAAAGCGTTGTGGTAGAATACCCTAGTAGTCAAGGCATTAGGAGGATCACAGATGGATTATTGGACCAAAGTGTAATAAAAATGTTACAAATGTAAGGTAAAGTCAGTTTCTTGTTACAGTATAAAGCGTATGTTGTTTTTAATGTGATAAATTGCAGAACTCGTAGGGGTTTGCGTAGTATTTGGCACACATTCTGGTGTCATTCTTTTATATTGCTTGTGAATGTGGACTAAAAATATGTATTTGCTTTATTAGAAAATATTCCCCAGGTATTTCTGGACTCTGCTTTCATATAATGGCCTGCTGGGTAATGTTTTCTCTTCTGGATATCACTGTGAACCTCAACCTGCTGTTTTTCCTTAACACTTCTAATCCACATGAGGATATGTCTCTTTGTATGATGGAAAATATGTTGAGTTCTGTAGTGTTAATAGCAGCAATTTCTAAAATTATACTTGATTTCTCTCAATATCTGAAAACCTTCAGATGAAATATTTTAAGCAAAAAGGTCAAGGAGATTTTGAGCTTTTTTACTTTAAACTTTTGGAATTTGTAGTATGTGACTTTGTTTGGGATAAGAGTATTTATCTTTCTGTCTAAAATCAGCATTTGTTGGGAAAGAGGTCTCTTTTCCTGAATCTTTTTTTTTTGCCCATATTTCCTGCACTCATCTTCTCCTGTCACATAGAGAAAGTTGAATAGGAAGCTAAGTCCCAAAATGTATTCTCTTGGTTCTGATGCAGCCTCTAAAATGCATCAAATGTCAAGCTATGCCCACTGTGAGCTATTCATGAAGAAATTGCCTCAACATTTTGATCACAGTCAGGCTTTTATTGTGAAAGTAACTGGCATAGAAAGACACCTTTAGAAGTGTGAAAACAAGCAACACAATGAAGTAAAAATGATGAAACTGAGCACAGCACTGGCACAGTACAGCTGCTGTCCCTGGCAGTGACTGTGGCCTTCAACAATAGTCTATGACTGCCAGGAAAGCCCCACTCACTATGGGGAAGTAATTTCTGTTGTTTAACGTTCATTTTAATATCAGTGAAGAGTTCAAGCCAGAATCCCATCTGTGAAAATCTCTGAACTTTGGTAGCTTTTGTGTGTTCATGAAATGGTCTTATGAAGCCGCTTTATTTTTAAGATTTATGTAAAGGAACACTTTACCCTGTCTGGTTCCAGTAATTTTCTGTGTATTCTTAATGTTGGAGACAGAGCTTTGCAATCAAAAGAATATATTCACTACTTCAAGGAAGACAGAAAAAAAAAAGTGTTAGGTGAACATGGCAATCATTTGCACTGTAGAAGGTGAAATTACTTCTTCTTTCCCTAGAGTTTGTATGGTAGAGGAGATACCTCATTTTCACTGGAATTTTCCGTGTGTGGTATGGCAATACAAAAGCACAAGTACTGTCTTAGTTTCCCATGGTTTTCCTAGTAGGTGTTTATACACTTAAACTTGCTTCCACTTTCATCTTGCTGAAGGATGAATTCAAGTCCATCAGATGTCTCACATCCTTGCAGTATTCTGAAGTTCTGCAACTAAGAGTCAACAGACTCTAGCATTTTGCCTGTCACTTACAAGCTGGCCCATGTGCTTTATCGTATACAGGGAAGGCATATATACTGATAAAGCATAGATTCAGCCTGCCTGCTGGCTTAAAACAAATAAATGTCCTCATTTGGACTTGGTAGTTCCTATGGACCCAATTACCTATTGCCTTCTACCTCTCACGGTCATTTATAGCTGTGTGAGAAGATGCGTTATGCTACACAATTTAAAGTCCTTTCATCCCTGGCATGCTTATATGACAAAAAATATGAATCTGTGGAGTATCAAGCAATTAATATTTCTGATATCAAACTTCCAGTGTTGCAGGAAATCAAAAATTGAAACTGATGAGTATCAAGCCCTTGAAGGAGCTAGAACATTTCTTGTGTTCTTTTAGTCTTCTAATGAACTTGAAGAGGTGAGGACCAAAAAAGCGCTCATTAATAACAGCCCGAAAATCTTTATTAAGATGGTTCTAGAAAAAAACCCACTCTAGTGTCTTTTGTCTGGTCCTGTGCGCATGCTTCCAGGCTCCTTTTGGGTTTCCAAGTTGATGGCTGATGGCTTCTCCCAGCCCACTATGAGTAGAGCTGTACAGTTACCATCCTGAGGTTTTTGCTGGGTGGGCTGTGATGTTCATGATGGGAGTACCCACGTCTTCAGTTCTGGGACCTTCTTGGGTTTATTTTCATGTGTTTCCTTGGTCAGGCTGCTGCCTTCTAGCAGCTTTCAGCTCAGGACAGATTTTTGGGCCTTTCCTAGGAATGCCAGAAGTTGTTACTGGGCTACTATTTATTTTAAAAGTGATTTTGTATAGAGTCAGCCACATCGATTTCAGTGAGGCTGAGTCTACATCTTCAAGCAAAACATCTGTCCCACTGCCTCAGAGAGTCAGGTTTATACTTCCAAGACATCTTGGATTATTTGTTTCAGGTGTCATGGTCTTTCTCTCACCATTTGAAGGGTCAAATATGAGCTCTTTACACTGGAATTAGCTGAGTAGTTTTAATTTATGGCAGCAGCTTATTTTCTGCTGAACCTGAGTGTACGAGCTGCCTATAAGCACTATTTCCAGCTCAAGAAAGATGAAATAGAAGATGAGAACTGCAAGGAATACTGAAATCCTTCTGAAAGGTGCACGGCAAGTGAGAGCAGCAATGCGTGGGTGGCTGACAGGACATGGATTTAGATATGCGAAAGGGAGGAACTGAGGTTAGTGATACAGGTACAGGATAAAAGAGGGTGGATGGCCATTCAGTGCTACTGAAGCAATGAAGGGAGTGAGTACTTGGGGATGGCTGAGGTGCAGACTGTTGTTACTGAATCAGGATTTGATGCATGTGTGTGTGTAGGGAATTTGCAATAGCATTGACAAACAGAAGTTTTCATGCTGTTTCCAGATGTGTGGAAATGGAAAGAGCACTAGATAAAAGCTGTAGCTTCAGATGCACCAGAGCACAGCCTGCTTGTCTCTTCATGCCACGTGAGCTTCTGTCTTTACGTAAGATCCACAGATTTCTTCTTTATTGTTTAATCATATGGTAGCTCTATTTAATCGCCCTAATACAGGATAGCAAAGAGTCCGGTCAGCAATAGGAGATGAGTAGCATTTCTCTGAACTTAATGGTGAACAGTGGGTCAGTGGAGTCTCTTGTGGAGAAGCCACATATGTGCATATTAGAGTGCATTAAAATTTGATTTTTCAGCCCTAAGTTATTGTACCTACATAGTGGTAGACAAGACGAACAGAACTAAAAAGTCATGAGGTAGACTAACCCTTCTCTTAGAGTATTTTTATCTTCAGTAAAGAAAAAATGTCATGAGTTGGAATCAGTCATTTAGGGAGTAAGAGACAATATAGGACTTTTTGAGGAGTTCTTGAAATAGCATTTTTATTTTCCTTCAGTATAGTATACTGAAATAGTTGTCCTGGATCAGGAAGAATTATTCTCATTAACCTTTAAGACTCTTGGTGTGACTTGCATTATTGAATTTCAAGAGACAAGTAGAACAGGATATACTGTCCTAAAATATATAATTGATTGTAGCCTCGTGCAAAGAAGAAACTGGTAGGTAAAAACTCTGTCCTTTATAAACTAACTGATGACTTGAAGTTGATTTTCAAGTCAGAGTGATTATCTTCTTTGAACTATGCTGTTTTCCCCAGTTTTCCAATGCTCCTACAATTTGCTTGTACAGAGGAAGCCTTGGTTTGAAGTTTTGTTTCAAAATGAGAATACTGAAATCTGAGAGAGTTTCAAAATTGGAAATCACTTGTTAAGTTAGTTTTAGTTCTTCACTGAGTAATAGCAGTTCTTTCCTCAGTCTCAGTTTCAAAGGGTAAATTGATATGAAGAAACATCCTTTTGAAAGTACTCTGTTATTTTCTCAGTAGACAGAGAGAAATAATAT
>WEIT01018861.1:3569-37323 GCA_013389985.1 Dryoscopus gambensis | reverse complement strand
ATAATATTTTGCGTCTTAGACTCTGCACACATTTTAAAATTATTATTTATTTATTTTTCTATTCAAGAGAGGTAGAAATTCTGAATTTATTAGGATCCCAGACTGGTTTTGAGAGAGCTGTAGCATATCTCAATCCATCCTTACCTTCAGAAGTAACAGCTTCAAAACATGACAGTGGCAGCTTTCAGTTGCTGCACTGCACTGCAGTATCAGCTCCTTTCCAAGCAACAGCTGATCACTGCACCCTGCTCAGTGCGTGGTGGAAAAATCCATGTGCTTGCGTAGGTGTAAACGTGTCAGCCTATTGTGTCACTACTAATTCTAATAGTAATACATGAGGCTTTGCTGCTCATTTATTGGTAAGTGCTGAGTTATGGAGAAATATTAAGAATCAACGATCCATCAAATGTAAGACCTGAGTTTCCTAGAAAACTGTTTGTTAGTTTGCTTACTGCTTATTCATACTGATAGGTTTTCCTGTATTCATTTATTTCTATGTATTAACTGCTTTTTGGCTCCCCATGTTGGAACAAATTTTACTTATTAAATTGTGAAATGCTTGAATTGTCAATTCCAGAACTGTTTTATTCAGTCATTACAGAATGCATCATCTATAGTCATTTTGAAACGCTTAACATAGAAACCTTTGAATCTTCCTCTTTGATTTAGCAAGTAAACAGGTTTGCTATGAGAGGAAGGGTTTGAAGGTAACTGCCAAAGATCAGTGCCTAGGAACTGTTCTTAAGCAATTATTTCTACTGCTGATTGAGCTGACTTATGTTTTGCCATGAATATGAGCTGGAGTGTTTGGTTTCCTTTTGGCTTATGCATAGTAAAACTGGCAGAATATATTTGCATCTATTTTTGATACTGCCAAGCTTCAGTTACCCACCTATAAATGCATTTTTTCAGTAAGTCTTTTATTCCAAAAGAAGTGGATTGTATGACTCTGTTTGTATACCTAGTGACACAGTTGAGGCACATGAGAATATTCTGCTGTAGGTGTTGATGTTAGTGCCAGTCTTCAGAGAATACTTGGAAAAGTGTAGAGGAAGGATGATATCATAGATTATGAAGAGAGCTGGGGTTTGAAATAGTTTCATCCTGTCATTGTGTGAGACTGGACAAGGCACACTGTCTGTCAATCCATTTGTGAAGTGGTACAAACAATAGTTACCTGTAAAGATTTAGTAAAAATAAATGAATCATATTTGAGTGGAATTTTTGGAGATTTGAACCAAAAATACTATAATTTTCTGTAAGCGTTGCATAAGATTTAGAGTGTAGGAATGTTTATTACAGTATACGGCACTCATTGGGAAGACAGCATTTTGGGATATTTATATGCATTCTTTTTTTATTTGTTCTACTTACCTGTTCTTCATTCTTACTCTGTGCAGGACAAAAATCTTTCAACATACCCTTTTATATAGTTATTATTTGTTTCTTTCTCCAGTTTTTGCACCTCACTTTTTCCTGCTGACCTTCCTGGATCAACATTTCCTTTCTTGGAGATCATGTGGTTGACAGTTGTCTTTCATGAATTATCTCCTTCTGTCCCGATCTCCTCTTCTATCCCTCCTCTGCCTGAAGCTGTACCATTATGAAAGAAACAAGTCTGTGCAAAATTATCATTTAAACTTTTTTCTCTTTAAAATGTTCTTCCTTAATATGAAACACCTTATCTAGCTCAATAGGGCTTTTTTTTTCAGAAATTATGTGCTGATTTAATGTCTATGTGTTTTTAAGTATTTATTTGAAAATCTGATGGTAGTATAGGTAGTATAAAGGTAGTATAAAGTTTTCCCAGAATCTACTTCGGAGGTTATATTGATTGTGGATTTGGTGTAAGATTTTTAGAATTTCCTGTATACAGGTGCTCTTTGTTTCCTTTTGATATTTTTTTCTATGGATTTTTGTCTTTATCAGGGATTATTTGTCAGTTTTTGATATTCAGTAGGTTTCCATGTAATGTTCCCATTTTTCTGTAATGACTGAATAAAAGCGATAGCAATTTCTTTTCTTTGTCATAATCTGTGTTTTCTGAGTTAGCTTTTTTCTTCTTCTTTACAAACTTTTTTCTTTTTATACGGAATTATCTTTGTTTTTAAAGTTTTTGATATCAACCCTCTTTCCAGTGCTGTAGAACACTTCTGCTAAGAAACTGAATACATGCACCATATTTAGAAACAGTATGTTCCATGAACTCAAAAGTTATTACAGAGTTCATTAAGCCTAGAGAACTCTATATTCCATTTGATCCATGAATATAATAAGATGCAACTAGAGAATGGTAAAAAGATCCTTTGTTTACAATAGAAAGCAATTTTATTGTTTTATGGGTAGCATGGAGATGCAAAGAGTACTAAGCACTTAGATCAGAATGAGTGATAAATTGGAGCAATGTTTTTCAGTCAGTAAGATGAAGATCAATAAAGATAAATGCTAACTACTAAAACTTAGAAATGAGGAATCAAATGTTTATGTACAAAATAGGAAATCAATGTGTAGGCTGCAGTAATGTATAAATATATCTGGGTGTTAGAAGAACTACAAATTGAAATTAATTAATGATGTGATTCTTTTGCATAAAAAAGAGAAAATAGCCCTGGGACATGCAGACAGGAATGTCATTTGCAACGCATGGGAGTTGCTACTGAGCTTTTTTTCAGTAAGTGTGATATCACAAGCATTTTGCCTATTCTTGGGCATTCGGCTTAAAGAAAGAAAAAGATTAATTGGATGGCCTCCAGAAGAGACAAACAATAATTGGCATCAGATATTGGAAGGACAAAAGAACATTTCTTAGTACTGAATAGAATGACTGAGAAGTATATATGTCAATATTATTGCAAAAGAAGTTTGTCTTCTCATGCAGGAAAGATTGGCATGAGCAATGATGGTTCTATTTCCCAAACGTTAACAAACAGAACAAAACTAATCAGCATGCTCCATAACACCAGGAATCTGGGACAAGGAAGCTCTTTATGTGACAGTTGGAAAAACTCTAGGACATCTCTGTCTCTGGAGGCTTAAAACAGGTAAGGCAAATCTGTATTAAGAATATTCCAAGGGTGTGGTGACCTCCCCCAGAGTAAGGGGGATGCATAAGTGAGATGTTTGACCCTGTCAGGAGGCCAGGTAGGCAGCAAAGCTACTCTATCACTCTCTTCCACAACTGGACAGAAGAGAGAAAATATAACAATGGGTTGATATAAAGACAAGGAAAGATCACTCATCAGTTATTGTCACAGACAAAACAGACTCAGCTTGGGGAAATTAATTGAATTTATTGACAGTGAAAATCAGAGCAGGATAAAACGAAGTAATTCAAATCTTGAAAACACCTTACCCCCCATCCCTCCTTCCTTCTTGGGCTATACTTTTAGCCTTCTTGGGCTATACTCTTCGGCTATAGGGCTATACCCTCCCCCAGCAGCACAGGGAGATGGAGAATGGGGGTTATGGTCAGTTCATCACAAGTTGTTTCTGCTGCTGTTCAGAGAGAGGAGTTCTTCCCCTGCTCCATCATTAGTCCATCCAGTGGGAGAGAGTTCTCCAAAAAATCCTCCAGTGTGAGTAATTCCCACAGGCTACCGTTCTTCATGAACTGCTCCAGAGTGGGTACATTTTCATGAGGTGCAGTCCTTCAAGGATGGGTTGCTCCAGCATGGATCCTCCACGAGGTCACAAATCCTACTAGAAAACCTGCTCTAGTGTGGGGTCCTCTCTCCACCCCTCTGCTCTGACAGGAGCCTGCTCCAGTGCAGGCTTCCCACAGGGTCACACCCTCCTGTCGAGCATCCACTTGCTCTGGCATGGGTCTTCCCCACAGGCTGCAGGTGGATCTCTGCATGCCCAGGGGCCTCCATGGGCTGCAGGGGCACAGCTGCTTCACCATGGTCTGCAGAGGAATCCCAGCTCTGGTACCTGGAGCACCTCATCTCCCTCCTTCTCTACTGATCTTGGTGTCTGCATTGTGGTTCATCTCACATATTCTCACCCTGCTCTTCTCTGGCCACAATTACAACTGAGCAATAACTTTATTTTTACTTTCTTAAACGTGTTATCACAGAGGCGTTACAATCATTCCTGACTGGACTGGCCTTGGCCAACGGTGGGTCCATCCTGGAGCTGGCTGGCATTGACTCTGCTGGACATGGAGGAAGCTTCCAGCAGCTTCTCACAGAGGCCCCTGCTGTAGCCCCCTTACTGCCAAAACCTGGCCACACAAGCCCAATGAAATGAGATCAGACCATTATTATTTGCAGTTCTAGTTTTTTAATGATTTTTATCTTTTCTTGACTATTTAAGTCAGTATGCATTTCTGAATGTGATACTATAACCTTTGAAAATCTTTTAATGATAAGACAAGGTTTTTATGAAGATACATTAAGAAGTTCTACACATATATTGTACTAGTTTGAAAGCAAACTAGTGAGAGACTTCAAGTCAGAAATACAATTTAATAGGAAAAAAAAGAAAATAAATGTAATAGTACCAAAAAACAACCCACTGACAGAGTCAGAGTACAAACCTGACCCCCTGACAGTCAGGGGTTTGGCAGTAGTCCAATCAAATGGTGGCTGCAGCCCTCCTGGAGTGATGGTTCCACTGAAGCAGTGACTCTCTAGAAAAGGTCTGGTCTTCCTCTGAAGGCCCAGTGGCGGTGTAGAAGGGTCTGGTCTTCCTCTGGGAATCCAGTGGAAAAGGCTGCCTCTGATGTTCGAAATCTCAGTTTATATCCAGGATAGAATGCTTGGTTCCTCCCTCTGGGCAGGGCATCTCACAATGGGATGTAATTTTATCAGTCATGCGGTGATGGCCCATTAACAGAAGATCCCCCTGGAGGGAGGTTGGTCATGGGAGAGATAAGAACTCTGCCCCCCCTGGTGTCAACAGCTGGCCCATTAACAGAAGATATCCCCATGAGTTTATCAGGGATGCATCATCAAGGAGGTGGGGAACACTGTCCCACCGGTTTTAACAACTTATGAAGATGGTAAATAGAATACGTACTTTTGAGTACATCTTACATTGTAACCTAGGACAATATTAAAAATACATAAATATTCATGTATACCCATACATTATAAAGTGTAAATATATATTTATAAGTCTTCATTATATGTGGTTGGATAGATGTGTGTGTGTATGCGCGTGTGCATTTGAGTTTTATAAGCAAAAGATGTTGGGAAAATAAGCCAGTTCCTGGATACGAAACCATCTCTTCAAAACTGAAATAAAATACTACACATTGAAAAGAGTTACTCTGTTTAATTTAATTATGTTAATTTAATATACAGTTTGAGAAACAATGGAAAGGGTTTTTTGTTACCTGTATAGAAGGTGCTAGCAAAGCTGGAGGTATTCAAGTTGTTAGCTCTGTGGGATGAAAAGAGACAGATAATTATTACCTGTGGAACATGCAGAAGTTATCTAGGGAGAGGATGTGAGTGAAATAATAATGTGTCATTGTTAAGTCTGTGATTTTTAGTATCTGGCAAAGCTGTAAGTTCTAGTCCCAAAGCTTATCTTTTCAAAGTATTTTGT
Source organism: Dryoscopus gambensis (assembly GCA_013389985.1). NCBI lineage: Eukaryota > Metazoa > Chordata > Aves > Passeriformes > Malaconotidae > Dryoscopus > Dryoscopus gambensis. The sequence continues at coordinate 31,770 of WEIT01018861.1, read as the reverse complement.
ATCTCTTTTTTGAGAAAAAAGTTGAATTATCAGAAATGTTTTGTGAAAACTGTTCTTCTATTAAGTGCATGTCTTGTCTTTTACTGTTTCATATATGAGTTCTGCTGGTATAGGAAGGTCTCTTCACTTTGCTCTACATAGTTTTATACCAGTATTGGTGCCTTCCATGTGTGCATGCACAGGATCCACGTGTTTGATGGCTCTGTGAGGTGTTTACGCCAGTTGTGAAAAGGCACATTTTCTGTTTTTCATTCTGGTGAGATTTGTTTACTGCAGCATATGTTGATGGCAATTTCGATGATAAGTATGCTAGGGTGGAGGGCTGTTATAAAATTAGGCACATGAGAGGAGATTTGGGTTCCCGATTTGTTTTTCAGTTACAGTGAACCTTTTACACTGAGGTAATTCTTTCAGTTTTTGAAAATTAGACCACAGGTTCTTAAGTATGCAGTCTATAAATCAAGTTCAGTTCTTACTGAAATTACTAATGCATTGTGATTTTTCCAGCAGTTTAGTGAAAGAAGTTGTTTAAGCCTTCTCTTCTTCTGAATGTTTTTTTACAATAGTAAATATTAGCTTTTGCACATACTTTGATAGAGCAAAAATAAAAGTAACCTAGCCTAAAGATATATATAATATAAAGTCAATTTCTAAGTAGTGATTTCAAAATGTAGCTATAATCTCTTGCAGAAGGTATTTTATGCATTGATTAGGAACCTTTGGTCTGAGGAACATAGAAGTTGTGATTATTTGCTCTTCTAGTCATAATAAATGGAAAAGACATTCTGGCTAAATGGCAGAAGGATATTGCTTTCAATATAGTGTAAGTCACTAAAATTTTAGTAGGAGAAAGACAGTATACAAATATGATTGGTCCTGTGATAGCTTTCTGTATGAACGTTGGAAAATGACTGTCAGTTCTGAGAGTAGGTGTGTAGCTGTGTTGCCAGCAGCATATCTGGAAATGAAGGATGGAGAGAGAGAGGGAGAGAGAAAAGGTAGTTCTGTATGCTCTGCTGCAAGGACAAGAGCTACCACTGTGACCTGTAAATGCTACAGCAGCTCTTCTTCAGTCAAAGGAGCCTGTTGGATCTCCTAATGGAATACCGATTTAATACAAAAGAAGGACTTCATATCTTAGCCCAGTGTTAGTAGCCATTACTGCATATAAAAAGTGGTCTCTGCTTTGTCTGGCCAGGATTGGACTTTTGAAAACCTAGAAGTGAGCAAACAACCTCCTGTGATATTTTCTACAGAAATTCAAACTAGGTCATTTATATTGCCGTAACTCAAAGGAAAGCTTATATAACACAGGCTGTATTGAAGTATAAGATTAAGCTAAGGTAAGCATGTCGGCTTTTTTGGTATTTTAAACTAATTTATTATTTTGTCTGATTTGGCAAAAAAATGCTTCTAGATTCAGTTGTTGACTGGTTTTAAAAAGGCTACTTGTCTATGTCCTGACCACCTAAAGGAGAGAAGGGTTTGCACTTAAGCCTTTGTGGTAATACGTGCTTTAATAGACAAGTTAAAGTAAATGTGTCTGCAGTCTTGTAAAATATTACAGCTGTCAGGTATTGAAAGGCTGCTTTTGGAAGTTACTGTTCATTGCATCAGAACTGATGGTGCAGAACACAGACCAATCACACCAGTGCTGTATTTCAGCTATGCCAGCAACTTCATTGGCATTTAAGCTTAAAACATCAAACAAAGGCAGGCTTTCATTAAGGTATACTGTGGTCTGGAAGGGTGAGCATGTCCACACACTTTCTGAGTTCGCTCTGGCCAGTGTACCTGCTGGCAGAGCAGGCTAGGTGCAATCCTGTACTATCCCAGCAAAATTTCTGGGTGTTTTAATGTGAAAACTGTAAAAATTAGTTTAAGGGCAAGTGAAGCAGTTACCTGTCTGCACAGCTGCACACAATTTAAATGTTGTGCTGAGCACATTTTAAAGACAAGCTTAGGTATGACATCCACACTACTTCTGAACTCATGTTGGGCTGTTGAATTTTGGGTGTTGTAATCACTAGTTCCTACTCCCAATAATCTTGCTGGAATTAGACAGACGTTCCGGTCATGGGCAGGGAACTGCAGGGAAAAATTTCCTACTAACATGTTAATCAACTACCTGAGGAGGTCTGCCTATACCCCAGAATGGCCTGCTGAGAGTAGGTGTTTTACCATCTTTGTCCCAGGTACTGTTGGATGAGTACAAACAACACTGGCAGTGCAGCTGAGCAGCAGCCAGATGTACCTCTGCAATAGAAATAAACCCTAAGAATTACAGATTTGAAAATACACAAATGGAGAGCGGGGAACAGAGCCCTGAAATGCTAACACAGAGAGTGAAAATAGGACTGCAATGCTTACTAATTAACAGTTTTACTGGAAGTTTATTCTTCAATAATGTGATCATGACTCTTCCATGAGTTTCCATTTTTTAGAATTGATTTTTAGGCATTGTATTTATTTGTAGTATTGTACACAAACGTTGCAAAATTTTGCAGATTTTATACATAGACAGTTGTGGTGAGTTTGTGTTTTTGCCCATCGTAGGTATACATGACACAAATCTGTGTGTAATTCACATGCTGTACATATGGCAGCTACACTCCCGATCATTCAATTTATGAAAGGAGTGCAGGAAGAATGGCTGACTTAGTCTGTGTTGTACCATGACTCACAGGAGTCTTCCCATTTGCCTTAGTGAATGTCTGTAGGGAGAGGATGCTGGCTGCATCTTCTGAATTACGGAGCCAAGTATTGGAAGGGAGGATCTTTCTAGAGCTGCTCATGCCTGTGAGTCTTTAGAGACAGCTGTTTAAAAAGCAAAACAAACCAAAAAATACTGGCAGCATAAAATGTAAGGACTCAGGAAGGAAATCGTCTAGTGTTCAGTTTGATAATAACTACCATCAATTTTGGCTATTCACAGGATTATGTTCTGTGTCTCTACAATTAAAAAGAAAATAAGAAAAAGTATCATAGAACATTAGCATAATTGTCATAGTGCAAAGGCTTTGCATGCAGTCTATTAGTATCTTCCTATCTGTCTTGACTTGTGTTAATTAGCAAAGGAGCAATTTCTACAAGATTTCTTAGATAAGCACTGCATTTCAAAACCTGTATTTGCAGAAATAAGGCCAGAGGCTCTCCAGCTTATGAAAGGAAGAAAAACTCCTTGAATTTTCTGTAATATAAGTACATGAGTGAAAGTAGTTATTAGTGAAAGATAACAAATTGATTTAAGAGATACAGAAAGAGACAACTGGAAAGATGATTGTCTTAGAATCATAAAATCATAGAATCATTTAATTTGGAAATAAACTTTAAGATTATTTGGTTTAACCATGGACTTAACACTGTCAAGTCCACCACTAAACCATGTCCTTAAGCCCCACATCAACATGTCTGTTAAATATCTCCAGGGATGCTGACTTAACCACTTTCCTATGCAGCCTGTTTCAATGCATGACTACTCTTCCAGTGAAGAAATTTTTCCCAATATCCAATCTTGACACACTCCTTCCCAGCAAACTTGAGGCCATTTCCTCTTGTCCTATTTTTTCTGACTTGGCAAAAGAGACCAACCCCTACCTCTTTTCAGGTAGTTGTAACATAGTTGTAAAGAGTGATAAGGTCTCCCATGAGCCTCTTTTTGTCCAGGCTGAACAACCCCAACTCCCTCAGTTGTTTCTTGTAAGACTTGCACTCCAGACCCTTCCCCAGCTCCACTGCCCTTCTCTGGACATGCTCCAACACCTCAATGTCTTCCTTGGACTAAGGGTGTGGCCTTACCGTGTCAAGTAAAGTGGGACAATCATCCCTCGTCCTGCTGGTTACACTGGTTCTGGTACAGGCCAGGATGCCACTGGCCTATTTGACCACCTGGGCACACACTGGCTCATGTCCAACTGGTGTCAACCAGCACCTCCAAATCCTTTTCTGCCAGGCAGCTTTCCAGCCACTCTGCTCACAGCCTGTAGTATTCCATGGGGTTGTCATGACCCAAGTGCAGGATCTGGCACTTGGCCTTTTTGAACCTCATATAATTGTTCTTGGCACTCTTCAGATCCCTCTGCAGAGCCTTCCTACCATACAGCAAATCAGTGCTGCTGCCCATCTTGGTGTCATCTGTAAACTGACTGAAGGAGCACGTGATCCCCTTGTCCAGACCATGATACACATGAGATACTAAGGCCTCTCAAATCGTATGCTCAAACTTTTCTTACTCAAATAATTTTGAGTATTCATACAGCTGGTATGAGTACTGATAAAAGTATAACCACAGCAGCAGGCAGCTTGTCTTTCACCAGGCACAAAAATATTTATCTGAACCTAAAAGCTTTGAAGCCTGAACTGGACTTCCCCTTAGCTGTCACACTATATTTTTGAGTTTGGTAGTATCAGCACTGCCTGTTTCGGTCTACAGGAACTGTAATGTCTCAGGGACTGTTATAACTGGATGCTGGAGTGTCCAAAGTAAATGAAAACACAGACAGTACTAATCTGAAATTATACTCCCCAATGTGTCATCTTCTAAGCTGAAAATTGGGGCCGGTTTTTTGGCCTGTCCCAAAGATACCTATTGATACTATAACATTGTCACATGTTATGCATCTTTGGCTATACTCCCTCTATTTACACAGATGAAGATCAGTGTATGTGGGTATTCTGATACATTTTCTTTGCTGTTATTTTGTTGATGTCTGAAATATTTTTATTTACATTGAAAAACCAAATATTATGATCTAGTTGGGAGAGAGAGACAGTAAATATAGAGAGATGTCAGCATGCATTGTTGGCTTGAACACCCCAGCACAGTGTCATGAAATCTCATTCTGGTTGGAGATGATTCCCATTCAGCTGTTGTGCAGTGAAGTCAGAATGAGTTCAGTGTCTGTTCACATCTGTGCAGATATTCAAATTGCCAAAAAGAGTGAAAGAAAAGGAAGGCAAAGGAGGAGGAGGGAAATATGCCTAAGGTTACAGACTGAATTACTGGTGAAGCTACTATGTTAGTTTAGTCCTTTTTCAGGGATGCCACACTGCCTTCTACTGCCTTTTAACTTTCCTGACCTTTACACAAAACTCAGTCATGGGATACCCTTAGGGTTGTTAGCTCTTTGATTGCTGCGTTGTTATACAGCTATATTGCACTCACTGTTTTCTAGTACCTCTAGGTTTTGTATTGCAGCATTTGAGTTACTTTGTAAGACAAAATCACTTGTAAATCAGCCTTACAGCTGATTCAATTTTTCTTTTCTAGTTTTAATATCCTTATGTTGCCCAAATTTTTTACTGCTTAATACATTTTCTTGAATAATTTTGACAGTATCATCAAAAAATATCATAGTTTTTAGGCTTTGTTTTTACTCATTCAGATAGTATTTTTTCCTGAAAAAAGTTCTTAGAAAGTCATATTTATAGACAAATTGTTACTCTTTTCAAGTCTGCCAAGCATCGACTGCATTGCTATGTACATGTTTATTACATAGATAATAAAATGATAATCTAATAAATCCTAGTAAATCTAATCAAATAAATTTAATAATTTACTGGGTGCTTTCTTCTGAACAGTAAAATTCTTGAATCCATAGTAGGAAATGTATTCATACATACATACATACATACATACATACATACTTCAATACATACATACTTCCGTAAAATCATACTTCAGCTTGAACTCAGACATTAAATGTTATTCCTGAATAAGTGGATTTATATTGTAATGCCATATTCCTAGTGCCCAGTCTTGGACTAAAATATGTTTGTGCTGTGCAAAAACAGGACAAAAAAAAGAACTCCTGCCCCAAAGAGCTGACAGTCTCAGGTCTGAGCAGTGAGAGAAGAGTTGAAGGAAGGCAACATGGTGTTACAGCACTTTGGCATCCTACCGGCTCTTGTTGGTACTTTGTTGAAAGAAGTATCTCTTACGAGAATAACTTACACACTTGGAAAAAATCCTCCAGAATTTCGCACCCATGGCAGGTCTGAAACACACTCTAAATACAGGCTGAAGTATTTTGCTCTGGAGTTGACCAGGTCATCAGATGATTTGAGAAGCAGCAATAGGTATTTCTGTTGAGCACTGTTTTACATTAGCAAAAGGAAGAGAGGGCATTGTAGCAAGAAAGTTTTAAGCCTATGTTTCAAGGAAGATAATGAACTTTTGGAAGGAAAACTCCTGCCAGCTGTCGCGAGAGTCAGCCAGGTGTATATTTGAATCTTTGGGCTTGTTGAAGTCATGCAAAGCAGCCACAGTTCCTATTTTAATTTGAAAATTCAGTCTTACCTTCACTTTGAGGTGCCTGATATTTGCAAAATAGTATGTGAAGAGTTACAGTAGGCACTCTGGAATGTTTAGAAGGGCTTCAATGAGATATTTAGGAAGTACTTTGTTCTGAGACAGACAGCATGCGGCCTCCTCTGTGGTTTCTGAAGCCAATAGAATTGTTTCTGCCTGAATAGGTTGAGATTGGATTACCTTGAGGGAACAAGATGCACAAAAATTTATACAGTTTGATTATGATATGTAATTTTCTTTACCTTCATTTCTGACTTCTATAATTTATTTTATCGGTGGATTTTTGGATTTTGTTTGTTTTGTCAGTTTTTTCCCCTGGATCTGGATTTTGTTTGGGTGTTGTTTTTGCGGTTTGTTTGGTTTCTGTGTTTTACTGGGTTTTTTTGTCATTTTATTTTACTAAATTATTTTATTGAGTGTTGCTGGAATATTGGATGTAGTTTCATGTCCATTCAACCCTTTAACTTCGTATTTTTACCACCTCATATTATGGTAGAAGTAAACAAATCTTTTTGCCAGTCTGAGTGGCTGCCAGAGCTGCTTCCCAGGCCTTCTAGGAGTTTTGGTGCCTGGGAGAAGCAGTGTAAGTGTCCGTGTTGTTGGCCAAGGGTTGCCTAAAAGAAGAGCTGTCTAAATATTTAGGTAGGTGATTCAGGAACAGAGTCAGCTGTGTCTTAGTTCAACATGTATTTGCTGAGGAGGCAAACAGTCTTGGAGGTCTGGCTGTCCTTCTTCCTTACTGAGCCAGAAACCTCAGGAGCTCTGCTCCATGTCTTTGGAGATACTTTTGGCAGCCTGGTGCAGAAAAAGGAAACTCTGGACAGACAGACTAGCTGCCAGCAATACTGGTGGAAATAGTCCTGGTACTGGCCTTAGACTTTAAAATATAAATAGATTTATTTGGAAAACTTTGCTTGTATTAGACCATCATTCTTTGCCGGAAAAAACTCACGTAAAGATTAATGGACATTTCCACTTAGAATAAGGAATCAAAGAAAGTAATTACCATCTCTCTTTAGAATATGGAGAACTTCCCATGGTGCAGTGCTGCATTTAGAGAGGAAATTAATTGATTAATTTATGATTAATTATAATTAATTAATGATTAATTTATATTAATGTTTATTTTTTGTGCAACCATTTCTCTTTATTTCATGCTTACTCTAATTTTTTTATTTCTCTTGTTCTTCTACTAGTATGTCCACTGGAGCTACATTTTTATGCTAAGAATGAAGGAATGGATCCTTATTTTGCCTTATTTTCATTTTAGCAGTTAGTAGAGCACCTCTGTGACGTTCATATACACTAAGAAAGACTAAAAATTCCATGTTGTCTTTTTCCTTTCTTCTTTTCTTCCTTTTTTTCTTTTTTTTCCCAGATACAGAGTTTATGGAAATCATCAGTTACAACACAAAGAGATTGAGTGTTTTTTTAGTTTCCTAAGGTCCAATTCTTGCCTTAAGTATAGGAAAATGCCTGATTTGTTAGATTGAGAATTCCAAATATAGCTATAGGTAGGGAAGCAGGTTTTATATCATGCAGTAGTGAGTTCCCATTTTTTTGGTAGACATTCTAAAATTGTTACAATGCTGAAGTATTATGATTTTTTAAATAACTTCTGAAAGGTTTTGGGGTTTTATATTGATCTTTTGAAGTTAAAAAACCCTCAGCATTAAATATTTTCTGAAGAGCAACACATAACTTTTATCTGACATGCTGATTCAAGTCCATAAGACTTTATGTTAGCAGAACTACTGTTTTCTGATGTATTCATATAATATCTATATATAAAGAATAGAAATAAGATAGGACATCATACAGAATTGAAGATTTAATGAATAATCAGCAATCATGGAATCACAGAATTTTTAAGGTTGGAAAAGACCTTCAGCATCATCAAGTCCAACCATCAACCCAGCACCACCATGATGTTTACCATGTCCCCAAGTTCCAATGAGTGATTTGGAAAAAATGGACCTAATTTATTGAATTTCTAATGGAGTGAGTTAAACTGGTAGTCTTTTGACATGAATAGTAAAATATACTAAGTCATAAGACTCAAATAATTCTTCTAATCAACTAATTCAATGACATTTTATTAAACTACTTAAATTATACTGTCTTTAGATAACCAAAAAAAAAGAAGTTTCTTAGGAGTGTTCCACATGTCTCAGTGAACTCCATCGACATGTTTTGAATCTGGCTATGAATGTTCACATACTATAACTCACTGCATAATTCTATGTGTTCCATAAATAGAGTGAATATTTTAAAATGGTACATGTGTGGATTTGGAAGAAAAACTGAGCTGTCACTAATGGAAAATTTATGCTGGCAACTGTGATAAAGTATCACATTAAAAGGATTTGGGGGGAGGATGTTTTGTTATTTTGACTTAGAGACTGTGTGATGATGAGAACCATTGAAGCATATTGCACTGATTAAATGTAGTATTTGGGAGTCTCAAATGTCACAAAACATATGGAATACCAGGAACATTCATCACTGTTTGAAGGGACCATCTAAAGCCTTGATAGCCTGGTCGAACGATAGTGCCAGTAAAATAGTGAATGAAAAGAAGATCTGGTAGCATGAAAACAAGTGAAGTAATACTAGAGGCAAGAGAATTAGACTGCTACAAAATTGCAGCTCCCTCTTCCTCCTGCATATCCTCCTCCTCCTCTTCTGAAGGAAAAACTAAGACTGTGGGTAGAAAAAGCCATACCAATTCTATCAGCCTTACCCTAGGAATAAACAGATATTGAATCTACATGTATATATGTTTAGGATTTAAAAAATCCCCAAATTTTGTATGCAAGAGGGGATGACCACAAATTTAATTTCACTTGAACATGTGAATTTTCCTAAATCAGATATGTTTTTTTTCTCAGTAAGTGGTGACAGTGATCAGTCTAATTTTGGTGGAGAAGGGAAAGGCTGTTATGATAACTTGATTTTTAAAATATCTGTAAGATAGTGTTAAGGGAGAGGAGAAGGTAGCTTCCTGGAATCAGTCCACTAATCTAAATAGGTTATTCACTCACTTGCAAGACCACATTTTAAAAGCATTTTAGATAGAATGGAAATTGGGTGGGTATTAATTGTCAAATGTTTGAAGTCCTTACAAGAGTCAGTTTCTTAAAAGTGTCATTCCTCTTCCTTCTAGTATCCCACATTGAAGCTTTATGTGCTGTAAAGGCAAACCTAATTTACCATTCTGGGAGACAGACCAAGACTTACTCTTTAATGTAAAAAATAACTTATGTCAAAAAAAGAAAAAAAGTATTAGAAAATGTGACTGTTAGAAGACAATGTATGAAGAATTTAAAAAATAATGTAACTAGCAAATTTCAATGCTTAATCATGTCATGTTTCTCAGAGCTATCTGACAAAGAAGCAGGGCTCTATCAGACATTAGGGGTTTCTTGAGAAGACGAGTGACACAGCTCCAAATGTCTTGCCCTTCCTCCTTCTTCCCCCAGCTTTTGTTGCTGAACACAAATGCCGTATGGTCTGGAACATCCCTTTGGTCAGCTGGGGTCAGCTGTACTGGCTGTGTCCCCTGCCAACTTCTCGTGCACCCCCAGCCTACTTGCTGGCAGGGCAGTCTGAGAAGCAGAAAAGACCTTGATGGCATGTATGCCCTGCTCAGCAATAACAAATTATCCTTGTGTTATCAGCACTGTTCATCACAAATCTAAAATGTATCCCTGTACCAGCTACTATGATGAAGTTTAAGTGACCCGGCCAAAGCCACTATGGTTATATATAATCTATAAAATTTACAGATTAAAACTTCCGTGCAGGAATACTCTTCAACAGAAATATGAGTCATTAATATTTCCACTAGTGCTATTTTGTTTGTGATATTCAGTTGTAGTTGATTTTTTTTTTTATCCCATGAGACAATGCTGCCTTATCTTTTTGTGGTGAAGTTTCTATTGAAAACAGACTCTCCAGATTAAGTAGTCTTAGCTTTAGTATACTCAAAGAAGCAAAAATGCATTTTGATTACTGAAATGTCAGGGATGCAAGGAAACTTAATTATTGCGTGTCAGTTCCATAACAAGCATAAATAAGTAGTAAGAATATCTGTTGCTTTTAGAGATTTAATTCAGATAGAAACCAAGCCCCTTATAAATTAAAATCATGTTTTGATCAAGAATAAGACATAATTGCCTATTTTGATTTCCCCATATTATATAGGCATAGCACAAAACTTCTTATATTCATTTATGAAGTGTTCTAAATTTAAATTACAGTTCAAAGATGCTTCATAAAAATATAAAATTGCAATTAGAATTAAAATAATTTCTAAATCCAGTATATTTATTGACTTCATCCTAACATTCAATTTAACAAAAAATGTTGCGCATAGTTAATGGAAGCTTCTTTAATTTTCCCATAAAGAAGCCAATTTTATGCCTTCTTTTTCCAGAAACATGTCTTTAAATTTTTCTGTATCTGGAACTAGCTAATGTTTCTTTGAGTTATGGAGGAGTAAAAATCAGAAGATAGTGTTCTACATAATTATTAAACAAATTAGAAAAAAAATCGCCAGTTACATGTCTGTGTTGGATATGTATGACATTATTTGAAAATCTAGACATAGTTCTTGAATATTTAGACATTCAAAATATTATTCTGATTTATGTAACCTAAGTTATTGTCATCTACACTTTGAATAAATCAAAGCACCAAGTGATATTCTGATTATTTTGAGTCTTGTAATCAAGTCTTGTCTACACACTGAACCTGTTGCAAAATAGGCTGGCATATGAAATTTAAACGTAGTGAGTATTCCATGTTCAGTTAAACTAAAGTGAACTAAATTACCTGAACACAGAAATTTTTGGACTAATGGAATAAGAGTGTCTGTAGGAGAAGCTATTATAGGTTGTTTTCCCTGGGTAGATAAGCCCAGAGCCAGTAGAGGAGCTGGGTTGAATCTGGGTCATCTGGATTCCTGCTTGTATAGCCAGTTCTCCCCACTAAAAGCTTCATTTTGTGGAATTATGTGGTGATGTTTTCTACATTTGCGCTGTGTTGTTAAAGATTATTATGGGATATCTGTTGTTATGATTTTATAGTGTCCTACTGCGACATCTACTGAGTGAATAAGTTGCAGTTTCTAAAAAAGCAGATTACTGTCCCACTGTTGTTTTGTGCTTTTAGTAATACATGTTCTATATTTTCATTGTTTGACACAAGCAAAGAACTTCCTTTTTTTCTAATACCTTTATTATCATTTGGAGTAAAATAAGTCGCTTACACATTTCCTTTTTGAAATGCTTTGGGTAACAATCCTATTTAGTGGCAGTTCAGGACTGAAAAGATGATGTAGACTTCAGGAGACAAAATACACTTGTGAAATCTGTAGCTAGGTCATGTAGATCTTGTTACAGATTTTGGACATGACAGTTGCCAGGTAAATTAAAAAAAAAAAAAGTAATATAAAATTCACAGTTGACGATTAGTGGATACCAGTTTCAAAGTAGGGGAAAACATTCTGGTAGATAAATAAGAAACCTACATTATAATTTCTTGACTTCTTGTATGTTTTTGAGGAAAAATAGGTTCCTTGGATGAAGTCTAAAGGAAACTGATAACTACCTGCCTAGCATGCTTGGTACTATCTGCAAAAAGCCTGTAGGAAATGATAAACACAGCTGGTTTGTCTGAAACGCCTATTCTCCCTGTAGATCAAGCTCCTTTTTTCATAATATCACAGTATGTTCAGGATGGCAACTTCCTCCATTTGCCATCTGCAACCTGATAGGTACAACAGAACTTCTGCAACCCTGATCAGTTCTTATTGTTGCTCTTAACTGGAAGGAGAAATGTATGTATGTTAGTGTGAGATGGTGAGTGGCACCTAAATTTTGTGTCTTGGAGATTATGGCTTTTCCATATGAGCTTCTTTCTCACCTTGAGGGGTTCAGTTGCAGCTCTGGTAATGGAGGCTGGCACCTGGGTATCGTGTGTGCTGTGATGTGCAGTCCCAGCACCTGTGCAGCTCTGCGAAACAGTTGCTCCTCTGCACAGCCAAGAACTGCCGATTTGAGGAGCAAAGAGGGATGAGAAGCATCATGAGTCAGTGTCTGCTGATTAAGGTTTTCACCCGGGCTGTGGGAGGTCTGGCTTCAATTCCTGTTCTAGCAGTGGCAGCTTAGGTGTAGTCTCTGGAGGAATTAATTTAAGGATAGAAACATTCTGACTGAAGCAGTGGTAGAAAAAAAAGGAGAAAACTCTAGGTGTCCATGGGTTATGGGATAATGATAGAGGAAAAATCCTACGTGCCCAGAGAGCATTACACTGAAAAATAAGATGCTGAGGTATATAGATAGAGCCTTTTGACATGTAAATTTGGGCACCAAATTCCTTACCTACTACCTAGTTTAAATGCATCCTTGTATCAAACCTTTTTATTTTCATTGTATAAATACATATCAAAACTTCCTTAGTGACTAGTTAGTTCTGCCAAAATACTCTAAAACACTTTCCTGGTCACTCAGGATTATTGAATTTAGACAGACTTCTAGAAGTTCTGGACTTTTGTTACTAATTCCTGTTTTTCTTCCAAGTTTTTATCAGAAGGGTTGGATATTGCAGATAAAGGAAAAAAAAAAATCCACTGATTGTTCCTTAAACTCTGTTCTGAGTCACCGTAAGCTTTCCGTGACAAAGTTTTCTCTTCTTCCGTATGATATATGAAAGACAAAGGCTTTGTTCTTTTGAGCTTACTGCAACCAATCTGTTAAACTACACATACTCTCACATTAATTTTAACAGGGAAAAAGAATATTTTTAAAAACACAGTTAGCAACAAGAGATTAAAAAAATGTTAAGAAAGAGTTTATATAGTTGCATAACTCTGCTATGAAGCAGCAGTAGTATCTGGGAGTCCATAATGTTTTGACATCCAAAAATGTAACATTTATTTGGACACTAGGCACCTTGCCTTCACTATATGCCTTTCAAATTTATTCTACGTTGCCATTATAGTTTTTTGAGATTATAAGGACTTATTTTGGATAACTTCCTATAACACTGACTTAATGCATTAAAATAATCTATTCTGGTTTAAGATACAATTAAATAATTTCATACTGTGTCATGAGAGATACTTAGGGTTTTTTAAAGCATTGTGTCTTCTTTTAGACTGATCTTACCATCTGGGATAGGATTTATTAAGAAAAACTGTGTAAAGATTGTTGTTTAGTTAATATACTGAAAATAAACTTGTGCCTGACTACTGAGAGGCAATGTTGAAAACTATAAAACCAAAAATGGTCTTAGACTCACAGAATTGTGTAGGCTGGAAGGAAACTCCATATGCTGTGTACTCCAGCTACTTACATGAAGCCAATGTAGTTAGGTCAAGTTACTCAGGGCTGTGTCCAGAATTTGAATATTTCCAAGCAGTGGAGATCCTGCAGTGTCTGGGGGTCATAGACCACCATTTGACCCTTTGAGGGATAATTTTTTCCTCCTTGTACCTAATTGGAGCTTCCCAAGTCCATTGACTCTTGCTCTGCACACTTTGATTTCTGTATCCTCCAACTTGGTAGTTGTAGACTCCCAAGCCTTCTCTTTGCCAGCTTTAACAGATGCAGCTCTCAGTCTCTCCTGTGTGGTCCTGTGTTCCATCTCCATGACCAGCCTGGTGACTCTCAGTGGATTCATTTCAGTACATCTATTTCTTTGTTGTGCGGGGGGAGCCCAAAACTGGGCTCAGCACACCAGGGGGAGTCTGACAATAGGTGGAAGGATCATTTAGTTGTATCTGTTGGTTATTCTCTTACAGCTCGGAAGCCTGCTGCTCCAAGAGTACACTTCTGACTTATATTCATTTTGTTGTCCAGCAAGACCCCACATCTTTGTATACAAAGTTGCTTTCTAGGCAATCAGCCCTCCATCTGTAATACTGTATGGAATTATTTCTGCCTCGGTAAAAGACATTTGCCTAGGACTTCTCTATATCTGTCAAGGAATTGTAGAGTAGTTTGGATTGGAAGACACCTTTAAAGGCCATCTAGTCCAGTCCCTGTGCAATGAGCAGGGACATCTTCAACTACATCAGGTTTTCAAAGGCCTGTCTAAACTGACCTTGAGTGTTTCCAGGGATGGGGCATGTACCACTGCTTTGGTCAACCTGTTTCAATCTTTCACTATCTTCATCATAAAAATTTCTTCCTACTATCTAATGTAAATCTACCATCCTTTAGTTTGAAACCATTAACCCTTGTCCTATTGACAACAGGTCCTACAAAAAGTCATCTTTCTTAAAAGCCTCCTTTAAGTGTTGAAAAGCCAAGGTAAGATCTCCCCAGAGCCTTCTCTTCTGAACAAGCCCGATTTTCTCAGCTTGTCTTTGTAGAAGGGGTTTTGCAGCCCTCTGATCATTTTTGTGACTGTCCTGTGGACTCCAGCAAGTCCATGTTTTTCTTGTACTGAGGACTCCAGCAATGGATGCAGCACTCCAGGTAGGCTATTGTGAGAGCAGAGTAGAGGGTCAGAATCACCTCCCTCGACCTGCTGGCCACATTTCTTTTGATGCAGCCTAGGGTAAGATTGGCTCTCTGGGCTGAAAGTGAGCATTGCCAGGTGATGTCCAGCTTTCCATCCACCAGCACTACCAAGCCCTTCTCAGCAGGGCTGCTTTCAATTCCTCCTTCCTCCAGCCTGTGTTGATACCAGAGACTGCCCCAATCCGGTACCTTGTACTTGACCTTGTTGAACTTCATGGGATTTGTATGTATCCACTTCTCCAGTTTGCAGAGCAGCATATGATATTTCAAAGTAATGCTGCTGACAGATAAACCTGTTTGTATCTTAAAAACTCACCAGCACTCACTTGTTTTTATATAGTAAATGATAGCACAAAGAGTGTTCTCTGGACATTGTTTACAAAGAAAATTCAGTTAATTGCCTGTTTGTGCTTCTATGTTTATTGCAGTCATTAGTCATAAAGCTTGCAGAATGCTTACAATATTCAATAGTTGGAAAATTAGTAGTGCCCTATCAGAATCTTATTTTGAGGACAGGTTCACAGTGACAGTTTTCTGCTCCCAGTGGCAGTAGTTTTCCAGAGAAAGTAATCGTTTTGGGCTCAGAAAACAACAACTTGGAATTAAAATCACTTGAAAACTTAGCAAGCATTTGGTTGACAGAATTGGGGTAAGTCCTCAAATACCTGTGTTCCCTAACTGCTTGTTTTGTTTGAAAAGAAAAGAAAATAAAAAGACATTTTAATATCTTAGACTTACAAAGAAAATAGACATTTTTCATGATAGGCTTTCTGAAGGAGTGCTGTTTAGATCAAGTGTGATCAAAAATAATTTTATTTTGGTTTTTTATTTACTTAGATGACAGAGGTTTGTTTTTGTCTCTTGCTTAGTAAACTGAACGAGTTGAAAACCACATTGAATTTGATTTTGAATAAGCTCCTTTCTTAAGGAACTTGAGAAGCCTAGAATTACTTTCTTCATGACAGGTTTTTACAGATGGTGTTCTGGATGCCCATTTCTAGTAACATAACTGGTTACCATATAGCAACACAGAAGATGCTTGACATATTTTTTGTTATATGCATATTAAATAATAATAAAAAAAATTATTGGAACATCTCTGTTCAAATCAGGAGATAGATTCTAAAATAGTGGAATTACTAAGATATGAATTGAGGTATATTTCAATGCACATTGATAAAGTGGTGCTATGGAGTTGCATTGCACATTAGGGTCTTCTTTAAGAGGTAATCTAGGAATATAGCTAAGCAGGAAAGTTGCTACATGAGATCTTTCTGTGTGATTAAAGTTTCAGTTTTAAAATATGCCAGTCAAATATTTGTAAAGTTTACACTTTCTTTTCTACTATAAAGAAAGTTTTCATAGCCCAGTGTGTTTACACTATTTGTCTTCTGGTAAATCTTTCAGTATGGGATAGACTAGGGTCACTCACTAAATTTTACATAGGTTGGCCCCTACACAATAGTGCTACAATTCTAAATGTATTTGGCCAGCAAAGCTGGGAGTAAGGAGGTAATTGTTCACTGCCTGGTGCTATGGGGAAGACCGGGACAACAATGAGAAAGGTTGGCTCTCCTCAGGTCTTTTGTGTGCATTACATGCTTGGAAAATGAATTATTTCTCTGCATGGGTGTGAATTTTCATCAATTTAGCTATTTATTGACACATTTTCCAGGGGTTTTGGTATTTTTCGTAATTGTGGACCAAAAATGCTGCATCACTCTTGTTCACTGCAGGATGAACAACTTGTGTAATCATAAATTTGATTATTCTGTACATACATTGAAAGACTTCCTAGCCCTGCTGAGCCTTGTTTTGCAGAATGTTCCTTAGGTCAGTTCTGCTGCAGGCTTCAAGCACACAGCCTCTATGTGCAGTACAGGAAGGCAACTTACAGGGGCCAATATTTTATGTCACTGTGTGGTTTTTGTTATCTTACTGGTTTTATGTAGTACCTTTTAAAGAAAGTGCCCTTACTGTTTTCACAAGCTTGTAACCTCTCAAAATGTTTTGCTTTATTACTGAAAATAATAGTTGATCTTTCTTCTCTTCTCAAGGTTTTCTGGGTTAACCTATAGTTAATTCTTAAATTGTTTAAAAATATTTTTTGTTTTCTTTTGCAATGAAAGAAAGTGTGTGCTTGTGTTTCCATGTGTGTGTGCCTGCAGGTTTGTGTGCTAAAAAGAGGAGAAAAATGTGTGATGTCTGCTACAAACTGAAATTGGATACAGCTTTGCTGGATTTAAAAAAAGAGAGAAATTGTTTCAAGCAGCTAATAGTCACTCCTGGGGATTCTTGGTAAATACTTGCAATACTTTAGGCTGTATCTTCCCACTAAAATCAGTGTTTCCTTCATGAATTTCCTATCTCAATTTGAAAATTAAATAGTTGAGCAGAGCAGGAATAATTGTTGCTCTCGTCTTAGCTGAGGTCAAGGCAACTACTCACATAGCTCATAGCTTTCACTTTTTTTTTGTGCTGATCCCTAGGAGAGCTTCACATTGAAATATTTTACTGCAAAAATAGCATTATTTTGCAGACAGGGCCTAACCACTATCAGTATTTTTTTCTCAGTATTCTGTTTATGCCGGGAACCTTTTGGTGAACAATTTTAGTTTCTGGATGACAGGACTAGCACATTTTCACTAATCCTTCTTGCAGAACAATAGAACAATGACATTTACAAAATGTTGAATCATTTAAATCTTAGCATGGTTTTGAGACTTGTTTCATTCTACAGCACTGGCTACATTCTGAACTTGTGAGAAACCAAAAATGACTGATCTACATGTAGTGATAAGGGGAAGTGGCATCTGCTACTTGCCCGAGTAGGCCGGAGTTGGGAAACACAGTATAAACCAAAGTATCAGCAGAAGGGAGAAATCTCCTTTCTTCAGTTCCATTTACCACGACAAGACTTGGAATTGGAAGGTGAATCAAACCTCTTTTAATATTTCTGTTATTAGACAAAGGAAATTTATCCATTTCTTCTTACAGAAAGAAGGAGAAAACTAACATAGAAGTAATGCAAAGGTTAAAAAAAAGATTAATTTCCTATTGATTTAAGACCTTTGCAGCACTTACAGGCATTCAAGAAATATGTCTAAAGGAAGAATGATATTTTCTGGATACACGTGTAAACTAACCTTTCTTTTCAATGAATACCACAACAAATACTATCAGAAAATGCTATCAGAGCACACATTTGCAAACAATCCTTTGTGTAGATTTTAAAAAAAATAATTTTTCCTGTTGAGGCTTTCCTTGGATTTCAAATGATTAAACTTTAACTCTTTCACAACCTGAGTCACATTCAAGTGGAAAATGTGTTTACAAGTCTGTGATCACATCTTGCTTTACTTTTTTCTTCAGAGAAGGACAGGTGCTAAATATGCAAGACCCAGCTTTTTTAAATTCTCCAACTGCCTGAATTCTTCTGCATTTTTGTGTTTTACCTACTCAGTCTTCACTGATTGGAAATCTACACTGCTAATACAATTGTCATGCATATATCCAGGCTGCAAAGAGTGTAAGCAAGATCTTACTGCATCTCATCACTTAGGGTCAGGTGGGGATGAGGTGGGAAAAATTTCATTGTTGTTTTAATTAGGAGTTCAAGAAAATTAATAGTTTCTTAATCCCCTCCCTCTTCCCCCCCGCCCCGGATATTAAATAGTTAAAATTAGGTAGGTTATCTTCCAATTCTGTCACTCTGATAATGTCTTATTATGATTATTGGAACTGTTATCTTGAAGTATTATTCTCTGCACTTCTGTAAAAATTACAGTCTATTGCCTTAGAACATACTTACGAGGAAACTAGGAAAGTCTTAACACAAGAGGTCCATGGTAATAGATAAAATTAGAGAACTGCATTATGCATGTGATAAATAGCAATTTTCTGCTGTAAAAATACTCATGTAAAATTCACATATTCTTCTCAGAGCAACAATATTCTTATTCCTAGTGCAGTAACTAGACATATCTTCCATTGGGAGAATATTTTGAAATACAATTTCCTTATGCTGCAGTAATTTCCGGATTACAGGCTGGGATTTTTCTCTCCTCTCAGTAACATTGTGAGGTAGCAATCTGCTGAAGTCTCAGTTGTACCTTCATAAAGCAGTAAAGCTGAGGACCTCTTGTCCCATTTCTGCCCCCAAAGCTCACCTATTATTCCTAATGCCTTGAAAAATACATTATTTTATTTTCTGCTAGTGTGAGTTAATGGAATGACCTTCATCTAAAAAGGGGTAAAAAAGGTCAAGGTGCAGAATGGTGCAAAAAAGGTCAAGGTGCATGGTGCAGAATCTTTATTCAAGCTGTAGTAGTCAAGGATACTTCCTGCAAAGTGTTTCCCTTCCTGTGGCACGGGGCAATGTCCCCTTCATCCCTGGTGACTGACAGCAGGATATGTTGATATCAGTTAATACTCTGCCCAAAACCTGCTACACAGATGTTCTCATGGTATCACAAGTGGTAACTTAGAGGATATATTCAGACTGGAAATCTTCATTTGAAACAATACAGCATGTTTTGCCACATATCTTATCTTCTGTCATTTAACAGTATTCTTATTTCCTGAATCATCTTCATAGGTCTGCGATTATCTATTTTTCAGGCATAGAAACCTCCATGGTTGCATCAAAGGGAAATCTGCTGCAGAAGTACCTTTGTGTTTTGGGGGTATTCTTTTTTTCATGAATCTTCTCTTCCAAAAAACAACCTTGATGTAGTGTGTTGATTTACTATGGGGAATATTTGCATAGTAACTTAAATAACCAAATGAAAGTGATCCTCAATACTGACCAGGCACAATATTAATAATTTTAGTCTGTGCATTTTTCATGTTTTTATTACTTCTTGAATCTTCTTCTCTAGAATAGGATTATGTCTTTACAAAAATAAATAGCATCTTACAAGTTGCTTTTATTGAACTCTATTTTAATTTTAATGAACCGAAACGTAATTAGAAGTGTTTGTTATATTATGCCAACAAAGTACCAATCATGAACTGAAGGCTGACATTGGAGTGGACAGTTTGTGATTATAACTGTATGTCAAGATCTTTATTAAGATGCACATTAACTAAACATAATTGACTGTAAGGCAGCTGGACAATGGTAAAATATTTAGTAATGAACCTCTTCACTGCAGTATTTTCTGCCTCAAGGAGAGCAATAAAAGTGTCCATATTTTCATTTTAATACCCTTTAGTAAATGCTGCTATATTAGCAGGCAAAATTATATGATCACGAGGGCTTCATTTTTTCTGCTTCTCCAGTTTTCTAGGGCTATTAATTCCAATACTGAAAATTTATGAAGGAAATAGAGCAAAGAGTTCACTGTAGAAGAGGCTACTTCTGGCTGTTTCACTTATAATCAGAATTTGAAAGCAAACAAAAATAATTGCTGATTTTATTCCATTAAAAGTTGAACTCAAACAGAAATTTTCAATTTGTTACAAGTAACAGGGCATCTTTTCAGGAAATAACTGCTATCCATCTTAACAGAAGCTTCATTTGGTCAGCATTTTTTAAAAGAAAAATTAAACCAGGGAAAATATCTCACACATTGTTTTTTCATTATTTTTGTAAGTATTTCAAAGGTAAGTGATCTCACACTAATGTTTCTGAGATATTTGATGGTGTCTAGCTACCAAACTGGTTTCATTTTTTCTTACCAAATATATGAATCCACCTTTTAGTGGTGAGGTACTTAAAAATATATCAGCAATAATGTCTTAAATTTATGGTGCGTCATCTAGTAGCTGTTTCAGAGGTATCTTCAAAGTAATGTATATTTGAATTCTGAATTTGTATGAACTTTTCGTCACATCATATCTGTAGAATATAATGGACTAGAAACAACAAATTTATGGTTATTGGCTTTTTGGCTTGTGTAAGACTTAAACCTTTCAACAGCAAAGGAATGAAGATCTCAATTTTCTTTAGGAATCATAATTACATAATTGCACATAAAAAGTCTGTTGCAACAAATGAGAAACAATGTAATAGTGTTGTGTTTATTATCACCAGTTTGTACCATAATCTCCCTTATGCACTTTCATTATAAACTGTTAACAGCTTCATATACTAGAGCATAGGAATGGCCATAGTCACATGGAGTATTTGGTGTTATTGCCTCTAATTCTTTTTATATAGATCTGTTAAGGCTTTTGGTTCACACAGGCTTATAATATTTCAGTGTTAAATAGAGAACAAGTGAATTTCACCTAGTGAAGTGATTTCAGAACACATAATCCAATTCGGCACTCTGATATTTGAGTGGCTTTTGTCGGACTTAAAAACTTGATTTATTTTGAAACTTGATGGGCAGAATTTATTTCTTAAATGCAGACAACTGTTATCAGTAATTTATTTATTATTCTGTGAGTTGTGTTCTATGGCTTCAGAAAAAAAAGTATTACTTCCTTTAATTTAGATTTTTGAGAACAGATATATCTCCTGAAAAAGATTTTTCCTGGTATTTCCTGCAGCTTGATGTAAGTAGTTCTATTTAATAGCAAAAAAACAAAAAACCCCAAAATGGTTTGGTTTTCTTCTTGCTTTGTTATTCCTTGAGTTCAGAAGCTTCAGCTCAGATGTACCATCTGTTGGGTATTTTCCACCTTTTTTTTTTTTCTTTGTTAGATTTTTGCCTTTAACATGTTACATTTCCCTGGGGAATGGTATGATCCTCCCGAGAGACCCCTGTAACTGTGTTAGCCTGACCCTTCCTTCCTTTCTGTATCCCATTGGCCCAGGGCCAAGAACCCACACCTACCGGACCCCAGACAAAACCCTGCTCCGCCATTGTTCTTCCTCTTTTTCCTCCTTCATCCCTGAGAATAAACATAAGGAAACTGAGCCTCTGTGGATTTCTCGCCTGGTTTCTGAAACATCTCCCCTCTGAAGCCCCCCAAGACTGGGCTGGCCTGACGAGTTGGGGGCGGCCAGGGGGGAGAGAGTTTCATTAACATTTAATATTTTCTGATTTGGGTTTATTTTCAGCAAAAAAGCCAGATCCATTTTCTCCAGTTCACTTCATGAGTTAGCAGCAAAAGAACCCAAAATACTCTTACTTTATTTTTTTGTTTGGGGTTTTTTTGCCTTTTATTGACAATCAGTACAGTCTTTCTGACGTATGCAGCAACATTTTGTGAGAACTGTCATGCTCAGCTATCCTCTCTTTTGGAAGTGCATTGTGATATGACTGCACATTATTACTGTCATTATGTCATCAGCATAAATAGGTCTGGAAGAATTCAAAGTAGCTTTCTTAACCTGTAAAAGCAATGATTAAATATATATATATCTCTCTTAGATTCTGTATGGTCATGTATTTTGTCTTTTTTTTTTTTTTAAGAATATATTGTGACATTTAGGTATTAAGTTCTTAGAAAATGTTTTTCTCATAACAAAATTCTTGGTTTTTAATGTATTAGCTTTTTATCTCTGGCTTGCATTAGACAACATTAGCCAGCAGTTACCTGAGACAACTTTGTAGGAATGGAAAAGGTTTCATTTCTTGTCAGTTTTTGTGGTAAATATCCTCACTGTTTGCATGGAAGTCAGAGGAGCTGACTTCTATACCCAAGGAAGCTTATGAAGGATTATGTAAAGCTCTTCACCCTGCTTCTATCAGTTCTTCCCTGTGAAGACCTGGTATGGTACATTTCCCATCACTGCTTCAGCACAAGGACTCTCCACAGGAGGCACAGACAGCACCAGGTTCTGTGATAGGAGTATTCAATCCATGCTGTATCCGTCTAAACCAGCAGCAAAAGCTAAGTCGTGAATCAAAAGGAGCAGTAGCATTTGAAAAAAAATAAATAGTAGAAGTTACCCTAGCATTTCAATTTTCATAGGTCTCAGACAAATAGCTCCTTAAATTACATTGTTTTCTTGTGCTCATGTTAGAGTGCTATCCTTCAAACTGCTGTATGACCTTGCCAAAATATGAGCATTTGTTTTAAAGGAGCAACCTAATTTCTACTCATATTGTTTGAATAACTAAAGGACTGTGTAAAAACCCTGCTTATCTCTGCAATAGAGAAAAAAGTGGGCTTTTCATGTGCTGTCTCCTTACTAATCCTGTGAGTAGTTGTCCTGACTGTGTACATGAAAGGTTGGCCTTTTCTTCAGGTAGACATGTTCTATCTATATGAATGAATGAAAGAGCCCCAGAACACAAACAAATTACTCATTGCAGAAAGCAACAAGAATTTCCAAAAATAGCTTATATCATGACAATAATGCTATTGCAGTCTTGCGTCTGTCAGTTGTCCAGTGTTTATATGGTTTGTTATTATTTTTTTTTCTGATAATGTTTTTACTGTACCAATATTATGATAATCTCTGTAAACAGTTGATTCTGAATGACCTAATTTTTAAACTGCTGAGCATTCATTACTCATACTGAAGAAAATCTGGTTAAGGAAATGTCTTTTCTGCAACTCAGTGGGGTGAGGATGTTTCTGGTTTTGTATGTATATCTGACTGTCCCATGTAAATGCTCTCTTTACATTTCTACTGAGATTTTGGTTCATAATGCTGTATTTTCTTTTCTTCTTTTTCTTGTGAGAAGTAGGGTAGTTGTGTTTTTGTTCTGAAAAGCATAACATCATTTTAGGAACAAAAACCCCAACTTTTCAAATTGTTGATTGATAATTTAGTTACTAGTGACTTATTTTCATAGAATCGTAGAATCCTTTCTCTTGGAAAATACTAGTAAGCTCATTGAGTCTAACTGTTAACCCAGAACTGCCAAGCCCACCACTGAACCATGTCTCTAAGTGCCACACCTACACATCTTTCAAATAGCTCTAGGGATGGTCACTCCACCATTTCCCTGGGCAGCCTTCTTCCTGCAGCTTTATTACTTCCTACCTGAAAAGTAATAGTTAATAATCCAGGGGCTGTACTGGGATAGGAAACTCACTTCACATCTTAAAGCCAGACCCCAGGAACACAGCAGATCTCCCTAAGAAGTGAGTCTAAGCTTCGAACCTTCTATTCCCTTGGGAAGGGTGTCCCATCCTTTGAATGGTGATGACCCATCGTTTTTTTTTATGGAAATAGTTTTGATGCCAGGCATAGGCTACCTTAACCATTAGCTTTCAAGCTAAATGGACCATCATCCTCATTATTGTTCAGTTCCACTTTCAGAGCCTCGTACCTATAATGCCAGGACAGCGGGGTGGTCATGCAGGAGATGCACCTGCTGCACCAGCTAGGAACTCGCCACCATTGCCTCTATCCCTTAAGTCAGTGTTCAGGCAGGTGGAGAGAGGATAGGGAATGCTCCCTGTCAGGCATCCTGTCTGCATATTGAGCCTGTCCCAAGGAAGGCAGGTGTGATTCCAGTGGCACCTCTTGACTCCGGTATTATCTCTCTCAAACTCCCTAATACTCAACCTGCTCACCTCCTGCTTGAGCTGTGGCTTTAAGGGGAGGAGTTCTTCTGCCCAGGCAGGGGCAGTGCCACTCCCACTCCTGTGCTCACTGCTGCTGTCCTGGCATAAGCGCAGGGCACATCCTGCAGCCTGGCACTGGCACCAGACTGGCAGCACATTCCCACTGGAGCTCTGGGCAGCTGCAGAGTCATCTTGGGGGTAGAGCATAGAGAGGTCATGGCTTTCTGCTGGGTAGAAACCATTGCTGCCTGGATCATCATCCAGGGCTTCACTGGCTTTTCCTTAATTATTCTTTTCTTGTACTTATTTATTACAATGAAGAATTGAAATAAATATGATTTAAACACCACCTTTTTGTTATTATATAATTTGTGGGACACATCTTTAAGAATATGTGAAAGGCATCTATCAGTAGTTTTGTATTTGCATTACATTTGCATATTTTAGTAATGTGTTTCATATGAACACATATTTGCAGTTTTATGTTAGTACCATGAGGTGGGCTTTAGACAACAAAACCTGTCCTGTAAATAGGTCTTTTAGGATGACATTCTTATATCCTGTTGGAATGGAGTGTGGGAGGTAATACTTACTGCTATTAAATTTATCTGGCAATGTAGATAATGCTTGTATTAAAAGTCACTTTTTTGTAAAGCTATAAGACAGTAGCTTTTGGGAGAAAAATACAGGTTTTTTGTTAATTGTGGCACAATTTATTGAGAAACTCTTACAGTTTTCTGTCAAGTTGGTTCATAGACTATGAATCTTTCTTATGAGAATTACAGCTCTTTCCAAAATAACCAATACACTCAGTAAGCACTGGTTAGTGTTAAGACATTATAGTATTATACAGAGAATTCTCTTCTCTACCTGCTTTTCTAGGTACAATTTAAGTACTTAAACTGTTATTACAACTACTTTTGCATGGTTCCATGCACAGCACTGACTATATCTAATGGTTGTTTAATAAAAACATAAAACTTCTAGCATGGGCACATTTTTTATCACCTTGCCATGCTTAATAACCAACTACTAAATCATTTATAAATCATTATAAGTAAATCAACAAACCAGAATCAATAACATGGAATTATTAGTAGCTTGCTCTTTTGGTAAAATTGTTGTTCAAGGAAATGAAACTACTTTTTTTCCTTCCATGGAAAATGAATTTCATCTATGCCTGATTTTTAGGTGTTTTTGTTGTTGTTTTTGTTTGTGTTTTTGGTTTTGGTTTTTTTTTTTTTTAGTTCTAGCAAAACTAGATTTGTGCGAGGAAACCAATCATTGCTGGACCCAGATATCATATTGTATGATTTCTCTTCCATCAGTTTCCATATGAAGGTGACCACAGCTGCAGTGTATACAATATAGCAATCTAGGTCAAGCAGCCAGATTAATGATGTCTGGCACATAATTATGAACATCACAGAAACATTTTATTTTCTTTCTTCGCATGTTTTCTATACATAATATTACATAGTTTACAGAAAGTTAATGTTACTTTATGATGTAATTTTGCATCCAGGAAATGCTGTAATCATAAAGCACTTCTGTGATATCATGAAAAAAACTGCGTGGTAGCCTGCATAATCCTCCTTCATATTATAGACAGAAGTGTTCACTTAGTTAGTGTTTGCCGAAACAGTTCCTCCTCCATCTCAGTTTAAAAGAAAATAAGTTAATTTTTCACTGGAGATACTTCTAAAATTTTTTAATTAAAAAATTATAAATAAAACCAATCACATATATAGGGCTCTTTACACATTAAACACATCTATGCTATATTTAACAGTATACTATATTTAACAGAAATACTTGCTATATCTGTGTTACTATCTTCTTGTCTTGAGGGTGATGTATCTGAGGAATACATGCCTTAAAATTTATGGATAGCTACCAGCCACGATTCTTCAATTATTTGGGTAAGGGTATCTCCGGCCTCATGACTTTCTTGCTTGATAGATCCCAGGGAACCAGAAGACAGAAGAACTCAATGTTTCTGAATATTTCAAGTGAGAGGTAGTTTCATGATTGATTCATTTGGTATCAGTTATGGGCAAAATAACAGTCTGTAATAGGAGACAGAAATAAGAGAGTTAAGGGGAAAAGATGTATTTAAGAAAGAGTAGCAGACTTTTCTAGGCAGTTAATATTTCACTAATGAATTTGGTTTTCTTGAAAAAACAAGTTTGGTTGATATATGGCAATGCAAATGTAGCATAGTTTAGCCTTTTAAAAATGTTTAATTTCATGCCAGCCCAAATCAATTGCTGATCATATACAGATTTTAAAATGCAGAATCAATTGCTCAATGAGGCATTAAACATTTTGGGGAGGGAAATTTGAAATAAAGGAAAGTTATCAGTGGTAATTCTTTAAATCAGGCTATTTCTTTGTAATTTCAAATTAGTTCAGAATGAACATCAATGGTGACAACAGAGTAACTGAGCTATCCGAGTAAGTAGAGCAAAGTAATACATAATTATTGTGGAGATATTTTACCTCAGCATAAAGCAGTGGCAGAACTAACACTCGGTTGTGGTTGTTCTTTATCATATTGAAAATAAAGAGTGAAGAAAAGAAACCTAAAACTGAGCTTTTGGTAGGAGAAAATGATACACAATTTCAGATGCATCTGAATACGTTTAGCTTATCACAGATATGACTGAGAAGTGGTTTGCTAACTGTGTCTAAAACATTTAGTAATAAAAGGCTTTTTAATTTAGCAAAGCAAGTTAGTAGAAGCTGAAGCCAAAATTCAAATTAAATATGTGGCAAACACTTTCAGCAGGGAGGTGAATAACTGCTGGGACAAATTGCCAAGAGAAACAAGTGATTTTTCCATCACATGAGGTTGTCAAATTAGAACTAAATAACTCTCAGGAAATTATTTGACTCTTGCCAAGAACAAATTATTGGTCTCAGTTCATTGTTAACCAGATGAAATTTTAAAGCAGGTGGTTGAGATAGTGGAGCAAATAATTCCATAGTTTTGTAATGTAAAATTGTAAGGAATACTTTACTTAACTTGCATTTGTTGAATTATCATCAGCATCAGGAACTTAATTGCAACATGGTACAATTTCAAGTTGGTAGAGTGTTATTTCGTGACATATTCCCATTCATGCTATAACATTCAGGAGATGCTCACTTATTATCTACTACATCACATCTGGTTTCAATGATGAACTTTTTTTTGTTGTTCTTTACTTAGAAGTAAATGTTTGGAAAGAGTCAATAGCTCTGTCAGTAGAACTAAACTCAGTAATTTACGCCAGTGCAAAATATTAAATTCTGTCTTAGTGGTGCAGAATGACTGACTATCACCGAAATTTATTTAGTAGGTCAAATGGGAGGGACATGCCTTTAAACTTAGGGAACTGGCTTGGTTACTGTGTGTGGCACGCACACACCTTACTGCAATATGCAAGCACATGATGCAGAAATAATTGAGAGAATTAGTGCAGAAATCCTGCAGTCCCTTTTCAACTCTCCTTTTGTGGTTAGATGTGTATTTCAGTTGACTATCATTGGATTTTCTTCAGTACTTCCAGCTAAATGGTGCAATGTAAGTTAAGAATATTTAACTGCCTGAAAGATTAATTGAAGGAGTCTTTATTAAGCTCATGAGAATATTTAAATGGAAGGTGATGGTATTGTATTAGCGATCACTTGGGAAATTCTAGATTGAGTTAGTCTGTTGAGAAGTGTGTGTGATTTAGTAGATACCTCATGTCTGCAGTCCGTGAACATCCAGTGGGAGTGACCTGAGCAGGACACTATGTAGGTTGATCTTAGTGATGCTTCAGTAGGCATTGTAAAACTATTTTGAGTACCAGTTTCACTGTAAGGGTTTTAATAACTGGGCTTAATTTTGCGACCATTTAAGTTCAGTGCATAATTTCGAATACAGTTTTATGTTTCAGAGATGCAATATTATTGT
>WEIT01018860.1:170944-244960 GCA_013389985.1 Dryoscopus gambensis | reverse complement strand
TGATTCAATGCAATGAAAGTTACAGGATGGGTAGCAGTCAGTCAGCTGGTAATCTAGGTGCTATCTGTGCTCTTAACTCAAAATTCTGTGCAACATTCTAGAAATATATGTAGTGATCTTCAAGTGCTCTTTCTGATAGCAAATAATATTACAGCATCTCAGATCTTCTAACTATAAAATTGCAACATAGGTCCACAGACAATTTTACTACAAAAATGCAGTTGTTGAAAAAGTTGGTCGTAACAGTAAACATGTCAGTGTAAAGCCATCATAAAATAATAGATTAAGATGTGTTCTACACACTTGTGATAGACATCTATTAGTAAACTAATACCATACTTCCAAAATAAAAGAGAACTTAAGTGAAACTGAGGTGCAATTGTAAATAAACAAAATGCAATTGTAATGAAGTTACTAACAATCCATGGCTTCACAAGACAGAAATATTTTTCAAATAACTGAACCAAATGAAACCACTACCATAACATGATTTATTTTCTCTGTTTCCCTTTTAAATGACCAAGTCAATACTTCAGAATCTTCAGGCTCATTTTAAGATGCCTGCTCTGTAGACCAGACTCCATAAAAATGAGTATGATTGGAAAATGCATGTCTTTGCCCTAGAATACAAGAAACTACCAACACTCATTAGTATTTTCAGCTTTCAGGTATTCAAAATGTACATGAGAAAATAAAACATCCAGTTACACAGCAGCTGAATTCAGTAGAAATTTTTTTTGTGATCTTCCGCTAAACTTTTTTTTATGGAGCTAATGCCAGCATCCTCCACCAACTTGCCATGTATTTGCTTCATACCACTTGAATCCAACCTAACTAAAGTTAAATCTATATGTTGATGCTCTAAGTACAAAATAGTATTTGTGAAAAATTTGTCAAAGGCAAAAAATATCCAGTATCCTCGAATTATGTGAAGCATATCCCCATGATCAGAATTGTGAAACTAAATGTTCCTGATGTTTTAAAATAATGCCTTTCTTGATGCTACTGCAGAAACCTCCCAGGAACTTCTGTTTTTATCGCTGCTTTTTCTCCTGTACCAGAAGGCATTTATTGCTCAGTAGGAGTGCTCAGACCAGACCAAACCTTCCACTACCTACTGTAATGTAGTCTCACAGATCTATTATGTCTTTGCTACAAAACTCTGTGGTAAAAGCAAAGAGGGAATTTTGTGCATTAACAGCCCTATCATTGCCTGAACTTGCTGGCATTGACTCCATTACTTCAAACCTACCCAAACCAACCTTATCTGGTAACACAATACTCAGGTTTTACCTATGAAGAATGGGGAATAAGAAGAATAGGTCTAAATGTACATGAATTTTAACAGATTAGGTTCATGAGTCTCTTTGCCAAAGGGTTCACAACCTACTCACCAGATGATGGAGGCGTCGATTTTCTGGAACTAGGAACGATGTCACCCAAACTGGACGAAGAGTTTCCTCCTGATTTACTGGAGTAAAGTAATAAATTAGTTTGAAGTTCTGTAGCTTTCTCAATATTTATTCTAGTTTATTTATTATCTGCCTTTTAAATGAGGTGCTAGCTGTGAGACAAACAGTATTTCTGGCAGTGGTATAAAATATACATCTCACACAAAATGTGTGTACATTTTGAGACCTGAGGAACTGCAAACATCGATCATACTCCCTGTGCTGCTGTGCAATTCATTCTGCTGCTCTCACTTCCTCATGATCTTAATACAATTCAGTTATAATGATTAATATTACTACCCATTACTAAGATTTATTCTTAAGCCAGCGAGATATCCATCTCCTTTAAATGAAGAGTTATTGATAAATTCCTAATGAAGATGAGACCCTGTTTGTCTATCATCTTTTCAATTTAATTAAAGTACAAATTCTTGTGCTTTCTCAATACAATATAGCACTTGAGAAAAAAAGTCATTCAAACAAAGTTAAAGCAGTCTAAGGTTTTGTCAAGTTCTGCTTTGTGAAAACCTATACAAGTTGCAAAAATGAAACAACCGTTCTAGTCTTTTTATTTCAGTTACCATAATGAGAAAAGCACTGAAAAGAATGTAAGAAAGGTTATTTCACTCTTCAAATAATTCATGCGATAGTACCAGTTTCCACTTTCTGTAGCTTAAAATATGAATAAGCACTAAGTTAATGCATTTGTGGTGTAGGACAATGTTATCTTCAGTGAGAATTTCTGGAGAATGGAAGCCTCTATGATCTGGAAAGGAACCAAATCACTGGGACAGATCCGACTGTCCCAGAAGTGTCACTAGAGGAAAAAAGAATCGGAATCCTTCTGCTGAGGACAGCATGCTCATGGGAAAGGCATTTCACAGCTGGTGAATGCAGCTGAGCACTGCACAATCATGGTGTCCAACTCTAGACAGGCTCTACAAACACTGCTGCCCTTCCTATGGAGATAGGCAAGCATTTCTGGCTTCCCAAATGGTTCCTAGCTCAATTGCAGCTCTAACCCACTCAAATACACTGGGAATATTTGTTTCCTTTATACTCAGAGGGAAACAAGTGACATTTGCTTCCATATGTGTTACTAGAAAACTACTTTATTAAGAATTCTACATTATTCTATCTTGTAGTATTATTCAGAATATCTAGAAACAATCCTTTTTCTTTTACAATGATGGCTGCAGTCAGAGATAACAAATGACTTGACATGAAACTTCCACCATAAAATGTAGTGTTCTTAAAAGCTGTATTTGTAGGCAATGAATTCGACAAGATTATTTTTTCCCTGCAAGCTAACTAACAGGCACTAACTCTGGCTTACGAATAAATTCATTTTAACATTCTGTAATTTCTAAAATGAGCTTTAAACATGTTTAGAAATAGCAAGATCATCAAAACAAGCAACAAATGCTACAGAATTTAGATAAATTAATTTTAAGTCAAAAAATTTACTAACACATAGTAAATGTACTTACTGCAATGTATATTAGCAAATATTTTATGAAAAAGAAAAGGAAATAATTTCAATTGTAGGCCACCACAGATCACCAATGCAAATATCTACTTTTTCTCTCAAATAGCGATGAAAATAATCAGCTTATTAATTTACAATATAATAAATGAAATAATGTTAAACATTATATAAAAAAAATTAGTTATATATTAATCTCTTCATTGACTAAGAACATTTGTAGCTGACATTAATGATAATTAAGCATACATACGAGTGATACACAGCATTAATTTCCAAGTTGTGTCACTTTGGTATTTTTAATGATTTATTGTTATTACCTGGAGTAGAATTTTCCTTGTTTTGCCTTTTGTTCATGCTGCAGCCTCATGTTTTCTAGTTTGACTGGGCTTGGTATGAATCCTATTTCACAGCCTTCTTTTACCAATCGTCCTATCCACCAGTCATTATTAAATTTCTACAGATTAAAAAAAAAAAGAAAAAGGTAACATACTAAGAAATTACTGGATCTGGGATGAATTTGTTATTAGTTTTAATTTGCAGCTATGCTATTTTTTGCAATTCTTCCCTGTAGTTAATCACTGTGCTATGTTATTATAGCAATGAAGGATTGTGATAGTACTCAGAAATACATTAAAGTAATTATTCCTTCCAAATTATTAAAATCCACAGTGCTTAAGCAGAAACCCTCCTTCACAGACTTCATGCTTCTCCCTGGTTTTTATTTCTCCCCATTTCACCATCTTTATTTCTTCTTGCTTCACAATCTTCTCCCCTGATACATGGGAGCTGCTTTTGTTCTCCCTTCACGGTTCTCCTTGGTGGACACCAGAGACTTAGGATCGACTCTCACCTACTGCTACAATTTTTATGGTGCTGTACTAATCTATTTTTATAATTCCATTTTATTCAGTTCTCTATTTAAATTAAAAAGAACTACTTCTCAAATTCCCCTACTTCTCATGAAAATCTTCTGAAATATGAAATCTGCTTATATATACTCTGCTGCAGATAGCTCACAAGATCTGCATTTTAAACTTACAAAGATAGATCCACAAGAAACGGATATCTTTGGATAACTAAAAAAACCTAACAATTACACAAGTCCACCATATAGTCCAATTAACTGAATTTCACCTTTATTAAATATGAGATATTGACTACTCTAATTCAATACCTTTATTCATACACACCTCCCCACCATGTGTGGGGGAGGTAGTTTGTTTTGCAGAGGTCTATACAGCAAAACTATTTTCTTTTTCCATTCTTATTTATTCACCATTTTTGAAAGAAAATAGGTCACTCATGGATGGCCCCACATGCAATACTTTCAGCATTCCATGGGAATGACTACCATCAAATATGAATTTGAAATATTTATGAAACTGTAACAAAACACCTGAATTTGAAGAGAAGTTCCCTTCTTGAATCCGAAGCTATTAATGTAGATATTCTAGTGCACATTTAATTATATAATAAGTAGCTTTAATGTTATATATGAAATTGAGTGATTGGCTTTTGTATGTTTTATTAATTAATTGGAGTAATTAGAAGGTTGTTAATCAGTTACAAATTGCTTAAGTAATTAGGAGTTCTGTTAAATGAATGCTGAAAATCCTGTTTGTACCCTAGTTGACAATTATAGAAATCCAAGTTTCATACTCCTAGTTCCACAGTTGAAATGAGCCATTTACAAATTTTATTTATTATCCCCAGGTACCTGAATGTATGTACACCCGGTTTGTGTTAAAATCATATTTTTATCTTAATTCTATGTATGTGTAAAACCTGTTTTAAGTTTCTCCTATCTAAAGTAATGGGCTGAGTTAAAGCCTCATATTAAGAGCCACAAGTTATTTTTAGAGGCACTTCTAACGGTCCTGCAGGTGTAGTCATGACAACCCTGCATACCAATGAGGACTGATTCCCACCATTGAAACACCATTACCTCATCCAGACTGAGCCCCTAACAACGAGCTACCGATTGGACAGAACATCATGACTTCATTCTACACCAACCAACCAGCGAACACCGAAGAGGCGGAGAGTGGGCAGAACCAAGGCGGAGCCGAGGACTCCCAAACACCATAAAAGACTGAAACCCCAGAACTCAGGGCGCATTTTTGCCTCGTTCACGTGTGGACTAGCCACTCGTGGAGCCCGGTGTTACCCTTGGTCAGCTCCTCCCCCACCTTGGGGATTTTAACATACTTGGCAGCACTGCCCAAACCTACTGCTTGGGTCCATCGCCCTGCGGGACACGAAGTGTCTCCAATCCCCGCCCCGGGCGGTTTTCACCTTTTTATTTACTAACTTTATTTTAAAAACTTGACAATAAATTATCTTCTGCTTAAAGATAATTTTGGGCTGTCTCGTTTTTAACATTTAACAAGTGTACATTTAGGAATAAAACATGCAAAATGTGTGGGCTCCCATAAAAAAACTAAGTTTACCATCATTGGTGAATCACTGATACACAAACTAAATTCCAGTATTATCTTTCACTTTGGCAACTATGGAATCTTGTGATGCTTGAGACCAACTGTAAGATATTCAGCTAACAAAAAATAAAGATTAAAATAAAATCCCTTGTAAGCTCATAAAACATAAGGAGTTCTATAATATTCATCCAGTGGGATGCCTTTATGAGTAAGAATACCAGCATTTAATAGGGAGCTAATGTGGAATAGAAGTTTCTCAAAGCTGTATTAGACTGAAATGTATTAGTAAAATGATAACCTTTCATTACAAAAAGCTAAGTAAATCATTAACTTGGTAAAAGGAAGCCACAGATAATTAAAAACCATCAATAAATTAAAATCTGAACAGTCACTATTTTTGTCCTACAGAACAACAGATTACTATGCAAAAATATAAATTTTATTAGAAGCAACAGAAATCCTAAATCCTTAGGAATTTCTTCTTCATAAAGAAATATAAGCATGTGGAATTCACTTCTGGAAAGTCTCAAAGATAAATGCTGTGTCAGGATACGAAAAGTATAAGATACTTTTTAAATTGAATAATACCACACATAATACTTTCTAATTTTATATATTTTTTTTAAATCTTGGTAGAGAGGTGTCTAGCTCTCAAGGTGCTGGCTGGAGTGAGTGACTCTATAATTCACCTGTGCTTGGAGTGCCAAGGGAAACACAAAAATTAATTAAACACAGGGAAAAATTATGACCATGCATTAAAGCCTCAAAAGATTCATAAGTTACTATGATGCAGCAGTTTCTTCATGCAGGAAGGAATCCTTCATCCTTTTGTGTACTGAGTTTTAATGCATGTAACCTAATAATGAAGATACATTTCCCTCATACTCAATCACTGCAGTACTTTTCACCATTGTCCATGTACATTTGGAACTGAGGTTTTTCTTGTTTGAGCCCTCTCAGCAGCACAAATTGGTGAACAGCCCTTGCAGATGAGAAGAGGACAACATTGGTCCAGTATGGCATCATTATGCAGGCAAAAGCTCTGGGAGATTAACTTAGGTTTCTTTATTTCTAAGGAAGAGTTAGGTATAAAATATAGAAGCAACACTGCATTTTATAGTCTGTTTTTTTTTTTCTTTTAAGCTGCATAAATAACTAAAGTTTGGACAATTCAGTTTCCCCAGCGTTAACTGTAGGGAGCACCTAAAGTACTGAAGGAGCAATACCTGGTGGGATACAGAGCCCTGAAGGGTGAGAAGGGCATGGCACAGAAGATGGAGGGGGAGGACATGGCTGTGCAGGGACGGGCTGGGCCCAGGGCACCCTCTGAAGGAGGTTCAACCCACCCAGGAACAACAGCTGCTGCCAAACACAGGGCAAGAGTCCAAGTCCAAGTTCAACGCCTTGTGGATCCCTTCCCAGGTCTCCATTCCAGCGGTGCAGATGGCCTGGTCACAAGGGTCCCTTCCCAACCCATCTCTGGACCAGAACCAGTAGACAACAAACTCTGCTTGACAGCTTACAGAGAAAACCAGGAGTTTTTAAAGGCAGTCAGCA
Source organism: Dryoscopus gambensis (assembly GCA_013389985.1). NCBI lineage: Eukaryota > Metazoa > Chordata > Aves > Passeriformes > Malaconotidae > Dryoscopus > Dryoscopus gambensis. Next base: position 238,025 of record WEIT01018860.1, on the reverse strand, counting down.
CAGAATGCCTCTACTATTACACCTAGGATTGCAAGAACATTTTAATCTATTTTTCCACCCCTCAGTACTACACGCAACCACAGACAATGTAAGAACTCAGCTGAGCTAAGCCTCCTTTCAAGGCATTTCTGGAGATCCAGAAAAGTTGAGGAGACTTTTTCTTCCTGATTCTCTCCCCTGTATATGTACATCTGAGACTAAGTTGTGCTGTGAAGAAAAATGCATAAACTTTAACAGAAAACTGCTAATCCTGTGTGTCTGGTTTATATGGAAACAGGGGAAACGCTGTAGAGTTTGAGATTACCACCTCATTTGAAGTGCAGATGGAATAGATGACTACACAAAACCATTTGGTCTACCCAACTGAGCTGTATTTTCCAGTACTTCAAGACTCACTGGAGAACGCTGATGATTTTATTTTGCCAGGACTCTGTGCCTGCTCATCTCTTCTTTTGTCACAAGGCAGAGCAGAGCAGTTCTTCCACACTATCATTAGACATAAAGCATATTTTCTTCACTATATACAGTCTGAATCAAAATTATTCCCTTTTTGTGTGTTTAATATTTATGAAAAATTACAATCATTAGCCAAGTCTGTTTCTTGTGTTTCCTTAGTCTCTGCCCACCTGTATTTCTCTCTCTGTATTCAGAATGTTTCTTTCTTCCCCAAGGCACTTGCACTAGCAGAATCGTTGTGCCTCATCAATCATAACTACTGAGGGATTTTTTGATAGTCTAAAATGAGACAAAGACATAATTTCAAATGCATGGCTAGGTTGCTCTGAACTTAAAAAGGGAGCAGCAAGCTACAGAGGAAGGCCTGCATGTGAAAGCTACCAAGTTATTTGCTTGGGATTGTCTTGCAAGCAGCAGAGAAAGAAAATTACTGTAGGTGTTTGAAACTGTAAAAATTTAAAATTTTCGAAACTAAACTACAGGAAAAGAAAAACAATGCAGCAGAGGCAAAGCACCTTTACTGGCAGTTGCTATTATCTTGAAACATCATTCCAGTTCTTCAGCATGTAACTGCTAACTAAGTATTGTCTGTGCTCAAGAAGTACCTTCAGTAGAAAAACAAGAGACCTGAGGATTTTGGGGTTGAGATGCAGTCACACAAATAAAAGAGAAGCAACACTTAGCTGCTAAATCACAGCAAACCCTCATAGTACCAGATTAGAAAAATCCCACAAATATTTTATCTTCGAATAGTCAGACACAGACATTTAAACCTATCAATAAGTGATTTTTACTAGAGAAGAAAAGTACTTGCTTTCTAAACTTCATTAATTTGATTGTAAGAAATTTGTGCCATTGCTTCTGCAAGAATAGCATTTAAAAGAACATTTAATTCCTTATATACGGTTACCTTCTTTATATAACATTTGTAAAGTGCTGTGGCAATGTGAAGTGTTATCAACATCGCAAAATAGTAGCACTATTACTCAAATATTCCCTTAAAGAATGATTCACTTACTCCTCTGGTTTTACTTACTTCTTTAACATGAAGAAAATCTTTAGCCTCAAATGAGATGGCCATGCCTGGGACTGGAACATCATCTTCATGAGCTGCACTGTACCCAACATTTGTCCGAACTGCAAATGCAACAGGTTTTGACTGCAAAATAAAAGACAAACATCATGAAGATTTCCCTTGCAAACACATACATGTGTACAAACATATGCGCAGGATATGATTTCTGTATGTTAAGCTTTTAAAAAATGTTAAGCTTTGTAAAAATTACAAAGAACTCTCAATGCATCCATGCAAAACATACTGAAGAATCATGTTTACTGACATTAGTTATTACTATCAGCACATTTCACAGAATACAGATTTTTAGTAGATGATAGAGCTCTGAATTAATTTGAGCTAAATCAAATCAGTATTTAGTAATCACAATCCACTCTGCAATCCATATAATATTGTCAGCCTGCAGTTCTGCTGCAAGTGCTGTGTTTGGGGGCTGTTGTAGGAGGTAGGTTTTCAAGAGCTACAAAACCTAAGCTCCATGGACAATGGTGCTGCAAAAGGCATGGCAAGGGAAGCATGGCACCACACCAGCATTGCTCTTTCCATACCTTTCTTATCTGGGCACCCATGTGCCGGTCACTTCAGCATCATTCTAAGGCTGCCATTAGTGTAGCCCTCGCAGCCTCAGCCCCCAAGGACTGTTGAGGGAAATTACAAGTTCGGAGAAGAGCTGCAGGCAGCTGCCAGTGACCCCTAAGCAAGTCATCTCACTGCACTCTGAGAGCGGAGCAATGTGCCTTGAGATCAGCATGTCATTACCAAATACCAACCAAAGAGAGCATTTGTACGTTCCCCTAGTTCTTTCTTACACTGCTAGCTGATGTCAGTGAGTTAGAGGATTTTCCCAACTTTTGTTTCCAAGAAGAAGTTGCCAGAAGAGTCACACACAAGCCTCACATCTCTTTCCCAGCACCACCAGTGCTGAGCACCTCTCTGCATAGGTACAGTAATTAAAGGTGCCATCCAGCTCAGCCCACACTGAAGCCAGAGGGCTTCCTCTTCTCAAAGGTACAACCATTTTACAGGAGAACAGCATTTTTTCTGCTTCATTCTAGGCTAAACAACAGCTTGAGCTTGCTCTCCCCACAGAGATTATCACACAGTATCCCTAGGACCCGCCACTGTCCTACCCCAGGCTGAACTTTTAGCCCACCTTGTCATAACCAGATAAACTGTTAGAAGGGCATCCTGATATGATTATGTATTTATGATTACATTTCTGAAACTGCTAATTTATGAGAATCATCATCAAAAAGTAAAATTTTTTTTGATTTCTGCACATCAATTAAAAAATCTTGCAGTGTTGATACAACGGGAATGTCCACTTCCTAACAGCTCAAACTCGTATCTTAGTTATCTCCTCTATAATTTTCTCAATGTTACTTCCACTGTTACCCTACATAAAGAATACTAAACTATTACAGAACTAGTCATGCCACAAAAAAAGGAGTCACACAGGCACTGGATTCCATGTTTTCATGTATCTTCCTTAAAAGTAAAAGATACCATAAACTACTGGGTTTAAATATTCATACAAAACCTCAAAACTTTCCTGAATGTAAAAATGATAGGATAACAGAGCTGATGCTTTCTATGCTATTACTAATTTCAACATTGAAAATACGGATATGAATAAGCATTGAACTTGTCAAATCTCCTAAGCAATACTTACAATCAAATAGTAAATCTTCAAATAAATCATGCACTGTTATTAAGAATGATAATTTTGTAAGGTGTAGTAACTTGTCACTGTAGAAATATATCTCAGAACAGGAATGGAAATACTAAGGAACAATCTGTGCCAAACACTAATAGGAGGGATAGTATGCTTGCTTATCCATTCTCACATTGCTATATCCTCTAGCAAATATAAAACAATTGCTCAACCGGTGTGACTTACTCCTAAAAGTAACAGTGGATGAAAGACTTTAGGTTGACTAAAGACTTTAAAATCTCGGCAGCATTGCAACAAACAGACATCTCCAGGAAGTTGATGTCCTTGACATACTTAGAAGTGATCTAAAATTTCCTGTTAGAAGACAATACCTGACTACCCCCAAAAAAGAATATAATGGAGAACTACCTTAACATGAAAGAAAAGGAACAGGTAAAAGTTCTCTGTCATTTTCTGCCACTAAAAAAATAATGTAAAACTCTGAGCAGAAAACAAAGCAGAACATTGAGCTACAGATATTCACAGAAATGGTATGTCCCATTTTAGATACCTGTCACACTGGTAGAAAGGGGGACTAAATTATCATGGCATTAGACTACAATAATTCATCTAATTGAACATTTAAAACTAATTAATTTACAGCAGTTAAATGCTAGCCTTTTTACATAAATAAATAATTCTGAACGTTTCATAGCACTGTCAAATTAAGTACTTTTCCTGTGCTACATTGTCTTGAACTAAAAAAGCCCAGTTATTATGTAAATAGGGTCTTATGTAAAAAAAAAAAAAAAAAAATTGACACATGCATATGTATATTTGAAAATGTATCTAGCATTTCCTTACATATCCTGCAGTTCTAAAATTAGACTGGGTCAAAACAGCTAAGCACTTGCTGTTCGTTCTCTAAATCGCCGTGAAAATGGGATGGCAGTTTAGCACTCAGCTAATCCACATGCTGGACTAGAGAGTCAGATGCTCCCAGATGTTAAACAGTTTAATATTTCATGTCTCTCCAGAGAAACAAAGTAGCCTGGAAAAGTTCATTTATCTTCAGAATGAACACTTCCATCTTGTTTTTCTTTTTTTCTCCTGTAAAAGTACAACATTCAACCAGCTGAATAAACCCACAAGGAGAACAATCAGACCATGAACATTACCATCATCGGTACCACTAGGGCAGCAGGGAACACACTCTGGAGTGAGGTTCTTCATGAACCAATTTCACATTCTGATATAAACTCAGAATATAAATCAACAAAGTCTTATTCACCAACTGTCTAACCAACTTTGGCTGTACACTTTTGGTAACAGACATAAATTAAAGTGTGTCTAGGGCAACCTTACTCAATTTTCTCTTTTTCTATCTGGATGTCACCTCTTCCTTTACAAATTATATTTACTTTACGCATCTCCATACTAACCCTCATTACTAATTCCATACTATTTACAGTATTATTATACTCTACTACTTATATTTTCTTATGTCATGATTAACTCGTATTGAATGTAAACATGACCATTTGCACATTGTATCTGTCTTGGTCATTTTGTCAGTTTAAACCAGTTTGTACCTGCTTGGTTGAATTTGTATTCAAGAAGTATTTCACTCAATGAAAGAGCAAAATAATACAATCTGTTCTCTAGTAATGTACTTAAAACATGACAGGACCCTTTTCTTCCTTTAACTAGTTTTACATTTTTTATGCTGTGCAATAAACCTAGCGGAGGCAGCCCCTGAGGATCCCAGCCAAGGAGGCAAATTTTCTGACATGGAATTTGCTCACAGAACAAGTCATCTCCCTCATGGCCAGTAATTTTGGAATTGTTGCTTGACAATCAAAGTACCTGTATTCCTCATCCACTACCAGCATGTAGAAAAACTGATGAAAGTATTCTCCAAACTGTTTTTGGCTATACTTGGGCTTTATCTAGGATGTCTGATCCATCTCATTTCTTACTCTATTACATTATTCCCACAGTAGAGGTACCTCTGTATTTACACCAGTTTAAATGAAATCAGAATGCACCTTTATGAAGTCACTGCCAGCTAAGACAAGAACTGACACACAAAACTATTAGTTACCATTTTGACAAAACACTTGTCAAAGTTGGTGTCTGTGCTAAAGTTCAGAAAATGTGTCTCAAAGCAAGTTCACTCCCTCCCTATTTCTACATCAAGCTACTCATCCTTCATCCTATCCACTTTCCACAGATGCATACAACCTTATCCTGAAAGCAAGGAATTATTCTTCTCTTGGGTAATGAATATAATGGGTGTCTCTCAAATCACCAGCAAGTTTGCACTCATGAAAATTTAGAAAGTCACACCATTTCTTTCATCTGAGGAAAGGTGATTACTACTACTGAACTTTTCACTAGTAGTCTTAGTTAGTGAGCAAATATGACAGATGATGACCTATGTTCAGTACTGTTTTCACAGAGTAGCCCTGTACACAGAATTTGTGCCATCAACAATATTAATACCCCGTGTAGGACAAAGATCAGTAGCGCTGTGATGGCCTAATGACTGCTGTGTTAAAAACATTTCACTTTATTTTGCACTGCTAATAACATAAGAGTCAAATATATAAAACAGAAGCAGTTCAAAACTGCTATGTTTTACAGAACTAAGTTATTTCTATTGCTATTATAAAGAAATTTACAAAGTTACGAAACCCATACTGTCACAAAAGTAGCTTGAGAATGCAAATGCAAAAATAATAAAATATATTTTCTATTTGATCTTTTTTACTTTGTAGACTAATTTACACATCTGTTACCCAAGAAAGAAAAATCAAACCCACCTGAGAACACAAACAATTCACAGGAAGTTTTGGTCCTAAATGCTGATTATTACTGGAGCTTCATGACAAATAAGTAATTGTCCAATCTGTAACAATAGCATTTGCTCAGCAATCTCATTGCTAAGGAAGCAATGACAATTCATGAATGCCCTAACAGAAAATTAGAGCATATACAGCTGCTGTCACTAAAAGCTGGGATCAAAAATATGACTTCCCAGTAAAGATCAGGCTTTCTTTTACAGACATAGGTGTGTGTACCAAACAAGCTTGGTAAGAATCCAGAACCACAGAATAATTGAGGTAGGAAGGAGCCTCTGGTGTCTCCCAGTCCAACCTGCGCCCAAAACAGGTCTGTTTGATCAGGCTGCTAAGGGCTGTGTCCCAGTAAGTCTTGAACACCTCCAAGGACAGAACAACATAACCTTTCTGTGCATCTTGCTCCAGTATTTGACCACTGTGGCTGTGAAAAATCATACAGGAACTATGGTTCTCTCACAAATCAATGAGTGAGGAACAAAAAAATCCATAATGGAAAAAAAAACACTTGGTTCTATAGTCCAGTACAAGCAAAATGAAGTGTTATTACAAGTAGAATTTATCAATTACCAGTTTTTATTGTAAGTGGTCTAAAAAGAGGGTTTGTGCTGTATCCAAGGAAGTGAAGGAGCTGAGAAGTACAGTGTGACACCAAAACACAGTACAATTGTAGTTAATAAGTAGCAGCCTAAGTACAATGGTATAACGACATCCAAATTCTTCTGAATGATAATGGCTTTGGATAGCCCAGATCCCTTCAGACGGATCTGGGAGAGAAGTAGTTAAACACAAAATTATTTGATCTGAGTACATTTTTCTGTTCCCGAAATTAGGGCAACGTGAACTATGTCCAGCCATTACCAGTGCTTACAAAGGGTTGGCTCACTGAATTCTTGCCTAGGACGTGCCACATCCGCTGCTCTCTGGTGCCTGATATGAATGCACACCCTTCTGCAGGAGCAGCCAGCAAGGACTTGTGCCCATCGCACAAGTGCCCCTGTGCCATCAGCCTCCTGCCTGGACTCAACACAGGCTGTAAGGGTTGCTGCATGGAAACTCAGCTATTAAAGCTTAATTGTGATTTTCCTTAGGATCAAGGCCCATTGGAGACATTTTCTGAGGAAATCTTTGGATCCTTCCAGTTCCTTGGCATCCCTCCTACAGCAGTGCCTGCTCTCAATGTTGAAGAGAAGGAAAATTTAACACATCCAGCTGGTACAAAAGAGAGTCTGCCAGATCCATTTTTTCTTAACAACAGGTAGATTTCAGAGTATTTTTTTTTTGTCCTCTAGTACTCTCCAGAGATACTTTTGTTACTATTTTAGCTCATCTTCACGCACAGCTTGAAAGTCATGTTTCTTACTTCCTTTTGCGAAATCATATTTTAATAGAGTCACCGATGTCGGTTTACATTCAGCTCAGAAGGCAGCAGAGACTGAAATAGCTGTACTGACGCACACCAAGCTTTCTCATATGAGCGGGGTCTTTTTTTATTAGAGCATAATGCCAAAACTCAACAGTGGCCATGTGTTGTCTGCATGCAAGTGTGCCAGAAAGGTGGCTCTTCCATACCACCCACTTGGGGAGTTAACAGGAACCGCTGGAAACAGGCACAGCTGAAAAAGTCTGTTTGTGCTTACTGAAAACATGCTTATTCTGGCAGCAAAAGCCAACAGATGAAAACTGTCATTTGCAATAAAAATACTGTGCTGGGATTTCAAGTTCTTTTTTTCAATGTCACAATGATGACATTTTATGCTTATGAGACATCTTAAGCTTATGAGACAGCATTTTAGCAGATCTTAGCTTTTTGGCTAAACTGAGTTTCACATAGAGAAAAGATCTGCAGTAACATTTTCAGGCTCTTAGCAAACAAAAATTTTTCAGGGAAAGCAAAATTCTGTGACACAGCAAGCTAAAGTAAACACTAAATAAATCAGCACTGCAATGGTTAAAAATGTAGATTCTATTAGCAAAAGTTATTGAAAATCTGCTGCATCACTGAAATTGTTTCTTAATTCAGTGTTATGCATGCAAAATTTATTACTGGTTGCAATATTTAAGCAATTCTTCACCTCATTTTTTCAACTGGATCAGAAAGTCTCTATGACTGCTAGAGCCAAAGGGTAATGTTTGTTAAAACATTTTGCTTTTACATAATATTTTAAGCATGTTTTTCTAAGAAACTGTGCTGAAAAATTCTTCCTTTATTCAAAACATACATTTTGTAGCTAGACTGCTCTATTTCCAGGAATTCTATGGCTATATGTTCCAAGGATGATATTTTAGAGTCTGAAAAGCCAAATGTTGTATTAGCTCTTAACTCATATGCTGAACTAAAACTGAGAAGTTATGTGAGGATATGATAAACACTTGTTAGGCACTAAGCTGCCTCAATGCTCCTGCCCCTTTTACATGATTACATTTTATGGCCACAGCTTACGTTATCTTATACCTCACCTGGGTATCTATTGTTTATGTAGATCTTGCATTACTTTTCATTTTTAAATTAAAATGAAATCTATACTGCAAATCTCCCTGACAGCCTAGATACAAGATTACATAAACACAGAGCACATATATTCAAAGCTGTAGTAAATGAGTATTTTTTAAACTTGAAAGTTAAACATCCCAGACTTAGGAAAAGTGAAAATGAGGCTACCTTTAACTAAGGGGAATAGTTATGGTATCTTTAACTTAGCCCTCACTGTATATAGTATTATTGCTCAACCATTAACTTCACAATAATTTTCTCCAGCTCTACAGAATCACAGCATCACAGAAGCATTAAGGCTGGAAAAGGCTTCCAAGATCACTGAGTCCAACATTTGACCAAACACCAACCTGTCAACTAAACCACAGCATTAAGTGCCATGTCCAGTCATTTCTTGAACACTTCCAGGAATGGTGGCTCCACCACCTCCCTGCGTAGCCCATTCCAATGCCTGAGCACTCTTTCACTCAAAAATTTTTTCCTGATGTCCAACCTGAACCTTCTCTGCCATTTCCTCTTGTCCTGTCACTGTTCCCTGGGAGAAGAGACTGACCTCCTTTCAGGTAGTTGTAGAGAGCCATACATACTGTATCTTACTTGCATACAGGACAATCTCTCCTTGCAAAAACCCAAGAATGTGTGAAACACAAGGAGCTCCCCCCAGCATCCAAGAACCCTTCAATGGATTCACTTTTGCCATCAAGTTCCCAGTTCAAAAAAGAAAAGCGAGTGGTCTCTAAGGGATGATTTATCTCTTTTTAAAATGGCATGAATAATGTTCTGCCTGACTTTATCCCACAAGCAGGGAACAAATGCACCAATCCCATGACAGCAAAGGAGAAACAAAATAATCAACAGCTACCTGTTAAATATAATCAGACTATACAGTAAAGTCTATAGCTTTATGTATCTCCACAGGAAAGCTAAGATAGCACAAAATACTTTACGTTTGTCATTTTCTGCCTTTGGAGCACCTGACATTGTATACACACTTCATAGGTTTTTCTATTTAATTACATCTGTATGTGCAGTTTTCTATGTTTAATTAAAACAAGCAAAAAAAGGATCACCCCAGCAATATCTTTCTAGTGTCACACTGACATTTTCAAAAACCATCAGTATGAATGAAATCTTTATATCCATTGCCAAAAACTCCTTGCAACTTCCAGCACAGAATTAACAGACTGCAAATGGTTTAATATTCTGTAAGAGGCAGAGCACTAGAGCCAAGGCACACTTTGGCTCTGTTGTTCAAATATTTGCTGAGAGCAGAACAACTGTGAGACATGGGAACTAGAGCTTTTTAAAGCAAAGCTAATGAGAAATGTAGTTTTATCTAAAATTTTTCATTTTATTTAAGAAAACAAAGTTTCATGAAGCTGACACAAAACATACAAACTATTAGGACAAATATCATAATTTTGGCAGAGTAACACACATAAATAGAATAAATTCTACATTAACAACTTCATCTATATAATTCTCCTGTATCTTGTATCTCCTGTATGTTGTAATCCTCCTTTCGTGCTTTGGGCAAAAGGGCAATTCTTGACTCCTCAGCCTGGCCCCCACTGTGCCTGTGCACATCTAGGAGACCAGTGAGCACAAACCCCTTCCCCTTCTCTTTGAAGGAAAGAGGTCCCAGGAGGTTTAGCATCAGCACAGCTGCTGCTGCACTGCAGCTCTCCTGCCCCAGGACCAAAACAGTCCAAAAACAGTCTCTCATGGTAACAAGCTATAAATGGAATTACTTCTCTTTAATTTTCCTAATATTCTTATTTACTTTAATATTTCTGAGTATTCTTATTTACTTTTCCTTCAGACATCTCATTTGTATTCCTTGCTCAGAGCACAAGATAAAACATGTTTCCTGGTGGGTGTATGAGATGCAAGAGTGAAGTGCTGTGATGATGATATCCTTACAGAATATATTATGCAGCTGGTGCACAGCTAGTCATCTAGCCAGCAGATGAAACATTCGCTGGCAATAAACCTTACTCTTATTATAGCCATAGAACGGCTAAGGTTTCATTCCAGGCTGGATGCAGCAAGAGTTATTATAAAAACATGAAATAAAATGACACAGAATTGTAACAATTTTCTTTTTGTAAGAAAAGAGACATGGCATCAAAATGCAAAGTGGCAGTAAGAATTCTAATTTGGGTTTCTAGACTTTTTTAATTTACTGTACTTTCCTTGGCTGAGTGGACTGAATTTTCTGTGGGTATGCAAGGATGTAATTCCTCAGGCTGAACCAAAGCTAGTAGAGTGGCCTGTGCTCAGTCTGAGCAGGGAGTCAACCCTGTATGATACAGCTGCCTATGTGCACACAGCTGTTTTCTCCACACACAAAGAGTTAGTGCACATATGAGAGTTTTATTCATAAGCAGCTGCCATTTACACACTCAACATCACACAGGGTTTTACATGCTTACACCTGTTTCTGCAGCAGGTTCTCCCGCGAAGTGACTGCCAGTGGCATGAGAATCAGCCCTTCCCCGTTCCAACCCCCGAACTGTCTTGCCTTTTATTTTATAGGGTCTAGTTTATATGAGAGAAATCCAAAATTTAGTTTCTTTCTCATTGCCACATACTTTAGAGGGAAGAGCACCCAGAAGAGGATGAGGACACTCAAGAGGGGATCTTACCACTTCTTTCTTCAGCTGGCCAATCAGAGTTTCCCCTTGCCTTTCTCCCTCTTACTCCCATTTTTTCTGGTTTTTGGCCCGAAGTCCCTATCCCTACAAAGAGGTGAGGCACATCATGGACCCTGGATCTGGTGAGGCGGTTGTGTGCACGCCAGCGAGCCTCAACACCCTCTGTGCACCAACACCTTTTTACACGCAATACAAAACCAAATATGGTTTCCTAATAAGCAACTAAAACTCTGAATACTTCTGAAGCTTCTAAACAAACAATTTAAAAGTTCTGCATCTTTCCTCTAGTATCAAAATTATATAAAATCCATGGCTATACTCCAAGGAGATGTGTAATCCTTTCTGAATTGCTGGTAATCAATCAGAAGCCTGTAAATGGCTTTATGGCATAAGCCATGTGCACAAAGTGACACCAGGGATACAGGAAAACAGATGGTGGTCTTCTGCTCTTTATTTCTTTTTCTTTTAACTTTAAATTAGTTTTATTAATAGCCATTTTTTATTTCCATATTTACTTAAAGAAATTAAGAAACAGGAGTGAAGCTTAAGAGTAGAATGTTGAGCTGCAACGCTGTTAAACGTTCTATTTTTTGTAAATAAAAGCTTTTTGCAAGAGGCAGAGAATGGAAAGACAAAATACAATAAAATCAGTAGGTTATTACTTAAATTATACATATTAATCTTGTTTTACATTTGCATTTCATCCCAAGGAAATACTCTCTTTTGCTAGCATGAAGAATTTTTTAAAATTGGTTGACTGGTATCAAAGTCAAAATTTTTAGTATGTGTTTTCATGGCTGTGTCATTTTTTGAGTCAGATACTGGAAGATAAGGCATTTTTTAATTGTTCTCATCTCAAATGAATCCTTTTATGCACACTGAGAATAAAAATTACTTACAATTAATAAATATAAACACAATATTAACTTTACATAGTTCTGTAATTTTTATATTACTTTAATGCAACATTATCTTGACATTTCAAATATTCATTGTAAAATAACTCTTATTTAATAGTGTTTGATATCGTGATGGGTTTATAAAGACTGGTTTCACATAAAAAATACAGATGGTGCACCTAATTAATTAGCATCCAGTTAAAAACCGAAGAAAATTATCTGTTTAGGTATTGCTAAACAATTTACACTAACTTCTTTCTGTCACTTTGCATTCTCAACAATATGGTAACTAAACGAAGTGGAAGCCCATTGCATAACAAAAATCATGTCTTAACAGAGTTGTGACATAACTGCATAATCAGAATTTACATGAAGAAGATAACAGTTCCTATCCAGAGATAGGAGAAAAAATACGTTGCCTAGCACAACAAATATAGAGGCCTTCTCTGAAGTTCAGAATGCTCTGTGAGACAGAGCACTGAAACCCTCTGATTTAAGGATAAAATAAGGGAAAAAAGCCAAAACAAACAAGCCAAGGAAGGGACACAAAATTATAAGCAATCAAGCCTGAAGAAGATGTTAAGTGTTTTATTTGAATAATTACCAATTATATAAAGAGAGTTCATGGTCATAATGGCATACTTAAACTATGTGGACATTTATGAAGAATGGAATCAAGCAGGGCAAGAGTAACATCCTTGAGCATCCTGGAAACCACAAGCAGGGAAAACAAAATGAAAGGAGCTCTTCTGGGGTTGTTTCTAATCAATTGGTACAAACTATTAAAATCATGAAAGTGGAAAGAAACAAGTGATCAGGATTTGGAAAAACGTCACCAACAGTCAGGAAAGACTGATAACAGGGGAATGAAAACAATGGTTTTGTGAAAGCAGATTTTAATATACTTGCAGTGCATTCTCAAGTGTAAATGACTCAAAGAAAAAATAAGTTCAGGAAAGTGACAGGTCGTCACTGAAATAATATTAAAGGCACCAACACAAACTAAACTATATGAAAAAAGATGGACAGTTCATAACCTGAAACTCTGTCATATGAATACAATAAAGCAAACAAATTGGGGGAAAATCAGCATAAAATTAAATATTTCTAAACTGAAAGAATGAACAAAATGAAAAAATAGAGCACAGTTTATCAGGACAGCTGTAGATGGCCAGATACTCATCAATTCTGTGTGAAAGAAGCACTTAACTGACTCAATGGTTGTCCTAATGACAGGATTTATGAACTGGATCTCAATTAGAAATGACTGTCAAACATGTGAATGTCAGTACTCCATGGAAGGTGACCAGGCAAGAACACAGCCCACGCGGCCCAAAACAATCAATCTGAGAGGGTCTAGGGCCTCACGCAGCATGTGCTTCACTGTCTTGAGCATAGCACTTCAAGACAAGGTTGAAGGAAGAAGAGTAACAGTTTGGACAGGAGCAGCAATGATGATGGGAGGTGCAGAACACAGCAGGGAGAACAGAGAAAACTACTCATTTTCTGTCAGAATGTTCAAGAAAAAGTTACGCAAATACTCATGTGTGTAGAAGAACAGACTTCTTGGGAATGCCTTGAAATACCTTTAAATCTTAATTTTATTTTACTCTCTGAACTTTTCCACATTTACATACATTTATTTTAAAAACAAAATATGTCAAATCTTACTAAACTCTTAATTTTAGACTTTATCTCCAGCCTTTGCCAGGTACTANAACCACAAGGCAATGGACAGCAGAACTTAACATTCACAAAACATTCAAACTCCCTCTCAGTTTCACTACTTTCACTTGGTCAAACTCATGCTGTACATCACGGAGTCAAGAGCACAGCAAATCTCCTCTATTGCATATCTCATAATATTGTTTCCTATGAACTGAGGTATTTCTAGTGAACTATTTTTTACCTACCTTTTGTCCCCAAAGAAGTCAAGCTCCATACATATATATTTTGGATTACTTAATTACCCTTTTCTGGTACTCCGTGAACTTCTCACGCTTTCATTAATGTGGCATCTTACACACATAACAATTCACACAAGCATTCATAGTCATCTCACAGTGATGTAGGAACAGAGAGAAGCAAAAAAAAAAAAAAGACTAGACCTAGAGTGACAAAAGAAAAGATTTCTTTTTCTTGGATCCTAAAAAGAGAGAAGGTGGGGTTTATTTCAATTGAACAAGTTACTAAGTTGTTGGGCAGAAAACAAGGCTTAAAGACTACTCAGACCAGAAGCCACCTGTAGTAGGTCAGATCAGGCAGCAACTAACTGAGACACAGAAAGTACAGAAAAGTGGCCCATAAAGCCCTCCTAGATCCCTCACACTAAGGGGGCTGCCAATATTTGTAGGGAAAAGAAACAAATCAAGCCAACATCAACGGTGGCAAGTGAGCATAAAGACCACAAAAAACAGAAACAAAGTGGAAACTATGTCAGGAAATGGAAGCTCACAGGAGCTAGAAAAACAGCAAAAAATCCTGGATTGCTGAGCCCAAAGGACATTACCAAGAAGTTAACATGGGTATTCAGACTTGCCCCCAGAGTCAACCCTCAAAACATAAAGGCACAGAAAGAAAAGAATCAGGTATGAGCTACTACTAGGCCGGTGCCAACTCTAAAGCCACCAGGCAGTGCAGTGTCTTCAACACCCACACTCTCATGAAATAGGCTGGGGAAAGGCCAAGAGAGGTGGAAAAGGTGGCACTCCAGAGGGCATTTTATTCAGGATTATCTGCTGCAGGGAAGCTTCCACAGAGGGTCAGGTAATGATAACGTGGCTTCCATACGCCAGACAGGGAAGTGTTAGAATTCACTCATACAAAGCTTTTTACACCTATCAGAAACATGACATTTAAAACACCCTGAAGACTGAAAAAATGGAGGAAAATATATAAATAAAAAGGCAAAGAAGAGAGAAGGAGTGAGACAGCTTAAGCTGTGAAAGGGTGTGTTAGGAGGGAAATCGGTGGGATGCTGTCCTGCCACTTAGTCCTTGAGCAGCAGATGACTGAGTTTGCTGGGCCACTGGAAGCAGCCCCAACCCATGAGCTGGTACTGCCCTGCGTCTCACACTGCTCAGGGAGAAAATCAGTAGAAGGAGGTAGCGGTAGATCCAGCCTTTAGCTTTACATCTGACATGATTATTACACAGTTCTCCCGGTGCTGTACTGGCAAAAGTACAGCAGCAAGCAAAGCAAGGACAGAGTCTATTGCTCAAAATATATTTTAAAATTCAATTCTCCACCTTTTTTTTCATCTGTACTTCTCCCCATCACCTTCAACTGCTGTGCCAAGCAACAAAGGAAGGTCACAAGCATATTTCCAAAGTGGAAAACTGTTCATACTCTATGTTACTTGGCAGATGGTTCTTGCTAAAATGTGTATGTGATAGACCCAGGGGCCAAAGAGAGAAAGGGAAATCTGGGAAGCGACCAGAATCTTAAAAAATTCGGTGTCATAATGAAATGCAGCTTCCAAAGTAGCTGAGGCATTTTGATGGAGAATCGCCTGGCCTCTGCTAGACATTTTTGTCATGCCTCCATCCTCTCTGGCCACAGGCACTGCAGCCAGGTGGCACCAAACAAAGGAACCCTGCCAAACACAGCCCTGAATGGCAGGGCTAGCCCTGGCTACAATGCCAGGACAGAAGCAGCGACCTGCTGCTCAGGCAGCAAATCTGTCACCCTGTATATGGATTTGGGGGGTTTTGTGGCACAAAACTTAAAAAAAAGAAACAACTATAAAAAGATTCCAGTATAAATTCTATCTTTTCCAGCTGTTTGCACCTTTGTGATTGGAGGTACAAAACAAACACCAATGAACTTTTCTCAGCTGTTTTTGTAAATTCATTCCTTTTATTTATCCTCATTTTATGCAACAAGTCAAAGGCGAACTCTGTTTGAACAGGGTTAAGTTGGAAGTATTCCCCCTTTTTTACAGTCCAGCTCAGTATAACATGTTCTGGTTGTGTAACTCAATGTTCTCATAAATCCCCCAAAGCCCAAACCCTTCTGATTTACCGGCACCAGTGTTATTTGCTCACAGTTTTTCTTCTTTTTTTTTTTTCTCTTTTCCTGTACAGGATCAAATCAGTCATTTCCGATTTCAGAAAGAATAAGGGGGTGTTTGGTCTACAATGGTCTTTGCATTGAGACTGTACTGTTCTTTGCTCTAACCTTCGGAACCACTGGAACTATGGGAAAGCAGTAAAGCAAAGGAAAAATGTGAGACTTTTACACTGGGTGCCCATGACTGTGCTCTGGTGCTCATCCAAGCAGCCTTCCCACACACCATAACCTCTGCACCCAGTAAGTTTTCAGTCTTTTTACACATATTTGATAGAGGGAGTAGAAGTCTAATACATAGCAAGTACTCTTAAATTTTGTGATGATATAGGTGAGCAGGTAAAAGCAAAAACTGTGTAAACAGTGCAACCAAAACACAAATGTCACCACACTTTGCAATCAACTAAAAGGCGAAGTCACACAAAACCAGCATTTAGTAGTAACACTGGAGAACTTTGTAGTAGTCCAGTAACATAACAGCTTCAACAAGTTCAATGTGAAAAAAGATCTGGGGCCTACAAACTACATTTATTATCCTAAATATCAAATTCAGCTAAACATTAAACTCTACAACAGGTAGCATAAAGACTTTCTGTGAAAAAGCTGTGTTCTTTCAAGCCGCCTATGAGAGGGTTTGTCAGCCTGTTTCAAGCGGTGGAGAGCACACTGCCTTTCACTGGCTGAGTACACTGTACCAGATTGGAACTGTAACATCAACACCAACCAATGAATACCCCGGCAAGCAGAAGCCGTGGCTGACCCAGTAACCCTTGAGAGGCTTAGGAAAAGCTTAAAGCTTTTAAAAGCATAGCAGAGACAAGCACCCGGAAGATCCCTTCTCAGAAATACTGTGTCTTCTCTGGAAAGAGAAAATCTACCACCCCAGTGAAAAGACCTTAAAAGACATATCCTTGTTCTCTGAGGGGGATATTTAGTCAGACTGCTGAGAGAAGCACCATCCCATGGGATGCAGGAGGGCAGGGAACAGAGGGAGGGGACTTTCATTCCTGGGAAAATGCCTCATAAGGTCAGGACATTACTGCTGATCCAGCCAAGAAAAGGGATGCAACTGTTCCCAGAAGGAAAAGGGAAGAAGCAAACAACACGAAACCTTTAACCTTTTTGTTCACCATATCAAAGTGGTCAACCAAAGGGTAATGGTAGCTGACTAGCTTTCACTTCCCATAACCTCACAAACCATTACACTCCTTGGCCTTGTCATTTCTCTCCCATCAGCATTTCATGAACTGTTTCAAGTATTGTGAAAATTTTACCTTTCCTTTTTCGAATTTTTTTTTCAAATTATAAAAGAACTTGTTTATTAGATCACAGTGGCAAAGATCTGTTACCTTTTTTTTCTGTCTTCATCTTACACATAAATAAGTGGTTAAATGAAATCCAAGATATTAATGTCTGACTTTAAAGAAAAAAAACCAGCTTATTATTAAAAAAAACCCCTTGTATCCAGTGCAAAGAACAGAAAAAGGCCAAAAAGCAAGGAAAGTAAACTCCCATGTTAAGCCAGACCTATCATTCCTGTAATGGGCAATGGATATGAAGAAAAGGACTAAAAACTTCTAAGGCTTAGAAATTGTTACCCTTCCGTTTACATGCAGAGGAAAATGAGAACATTCACAAGTAACTCAAGTCTTTGAGGTATAGGATAAAGGGTATACTTAGAAAACACAACATTACAATATCTTAACATCATAGTATTCAAATTTTTTTTAACGTGCTACAAAAGAGGTATGATTTTTCTGTCACTTTTACAGGCAACTTACATAAAGGGTAATTGTGTTCCCAGCCAGAAGACAGAAATGAAGACGGCAATGCAGATATGCCAGTTCAGATCTGCCACTCCTACAAACTTTCTTAGTTCTTGTGCTTGAAAAGAATACTATAGTCCTTCACCCAGAATATCTTCCCTCTTCCCACCAGGACATCCAGGATCTCTCCAGCTTTAACTACAGGCATTCTCTGGGCCCTCACAGACCTTTTTACAGCTTAGAGAAGTTCCCAACAGGTTCCTGGACTTCACCGTCCTGACCCCATTCCTTCAGCCCTAGGGCAAACCTGTGTTGCTCCCGTTGCTAACAGGCTGTACGGGGAAAGGACACGATCCCTCTCCACTGTCCAGTCCAGCTTCAGCCTTTCCAACCCGGCTGCTCTCTCTGGCCGTCCTGTTCCTCAGAAATCTCACTGACCACTGCAGTGCTCTCACTGATTGTTGCTCTCCATTTAGTATTATATCCCTGCTCCCTCCTGGCTCCCTGGTTTCCAAGAGGATGGAAATTAAAAGCAGTTTTTGAGCTAATATTTTGTGGTTGCAGTGTTGGGACATCCGGTCAACATGACACAACCTTAGAGAACTCAGTTTGCTCATTAACTTGGAAGTTAATGTGATTCCCTGGTAAGTTAAAATGAGCAGGATCAATCTTGGTTTTATACCACCCTTTCAGCAAGGTAATATCTGACAAAACCTTCCTCTGAAAGTATATTGAAGCATGGCCATTTTCCACACTCATGTCCAAGGAAGACAGAACAGCACAACACACCATGACAACAAATTACTTAAGTGAAAAATGCAAGTAAGAACTGCAAAAAAACCTGAGGAATTTCTGTATTTTTATTTGTGTTGACCAAAACTCACGATATTGAATCCTTATGGAACTTAATGCAGGTCATTAACAGTGAAATGGCAAGGTGGGGAAGAAGAAAGCCCAGCTCCCTCGGGCACAAGCACCTGCTTCCCCAAGGGACCAGGTGGCTGTTTCCCTGCCACTGTGTCCCCACGGCAGCGGCTCCTGGAGGCTGCGCCTGCTCAACCTTTTGGGAGCCTCCTGCCTCTGCTCTGGCACAAAACTCCTCACCCTCCTGTATAATTTAGCTAAAATACAAAATTGAACATGTACTATGTGCATTATTGAATTATTTAAGAAAATACTATGCAGGATCTTAATCAACAAGACAGTTTAGGGTTAAGACTAAGCAGATATTTCCATCAAAACTGTTAGGAGAATTGCTGCCTCCTAGCCTTGGTTATGGAATGGGAAAGGCTGCTGATGAAAGCAAGCTAAGGGAAAGCAATTCACTATCTACTGATTGTGTAAGCAGTCCATGAATGACAGCTCTCCAGCCTTTCTGCCCTGCCTTTTGACCAATTTTCTATTAAAAATTTTCTTTTTCTAATATAAAAAAGGAAATTGTACTACAGGCTCTAAATTTTTATTTCATTTACTTGTTCCAAATTGTAACTAAGCTGTACTGATCAAAAGTTGCAGATGTCTTGCCCCCAGTGATGCTTAAAAATTGATTTGGATTAAAAAGTAATAGGTTGGAATAAAATTATTAACAAATTACTTTTAGAAAGGTGTAAGAATCATTTTACTTAACTTACAAAAGAAGAAATAATAACAATCACTTTCCAGAAATTATTCTATTTCAGAGAAAGTTAATCTTCTCAGTTTTTTTGTAGCAGTTTTATCTAAACCTGTAGGGAGTCAGATGCTCAATTTTGCCCCTGAGATATCCTGGCAGACAACTTCTATATCCATCAGAAAGTTCCAGGACAACTGGAAGCACAACTCATTAACATACAATAATCTATAGGGTAAATCCAATAGTGAAGTATTCTCTAAGGTACTCTCATGACAGAACATAAATAACTAATTGACTGTTTTCAAAGTGTGATAAACCAGCTGCTTTGAAATAGTATTTACTACTAATTTAAAATAAAAACATGTTTTATAAAGATGTGATAATCAAATGAGAGTGCCCAAAACAGAAAAAGCCTCTTTTTTTCATTGCATTAATTGCCAGTAACAATTCTGCATTTAATAAAAGATTTTTGAATTTCAATTAGCTATCCAAGTATATGACTATACAACCAATTCCCATTTAGCAGGGTTACTGTCCTCCATTCAATGCTGTTATTTCCCTTAGTAACCTTTGCAAATAATATGATAAACCTATCAACTGTGAAGGCCATTACTTTAATGCAATAATCATAACTTGCCTTTCATTTGACATTAGTCCTGGACAAAAAAACGACCAAGCATCACAAAGGGTAATTAAGAAATCACATATATAACTTTCAAGTGCAAAGAATATCACATTAAAGAACCAGTATGGAGTTGCAAGACAGAAATCCCAAGTAACACATCTTTCAAGGAGGAAATGCTAAGTCTCTTCCTTAAAAATACAAAATTACTAGCACAGTAAATTCTTACACGAATAGTACTAGTGAGCATGCACAGACTAAGACCATGGCAAAGAGTCTTTTCTTTGTTCTTACTCTGATGTGTAACCAGCTTTAAAAATGGGAGAATTTTACCATGGAAAATGTTGCACAGATCTAAAAGGACACAATAAAGAAGCTTCTACTGCTACCTGCATGCATTCATGATTGACTAAGCCTTGAAGTTCACAGTACAAACTGTGAAGTCACAGGTATTCAGATCTGTGATGTGCTCTAAATATAGATAATTTAGGTCATAACCATATGAGATACAAACAGTCCTCTGAGATAATCCTCATGTGACACTGTTATTACTTTAAAAGGAGTATCTCTATAATAACTCTTGATTAATATAGAAATTTGACAGCAGTGACTAAATCTATATACTATAAGGCTCTTCTATAAGGCTTTTCACACAAATTGTGCTGTGCAGTCACTGGACAGACAGTGCTAAAGTTGCTCCCAACTGGAAAACAAATGCAAAACTGGTTTTCTTCTTGATAAATGGAAGTCTCCTTTCCAGGAATTTTGCCTCTTTTAAACACGTATTCTAGTATGTTCTCAGAGATACAAACTCATTTCAGAAAGAAAAAAAAATAAATAAAAAGGAGGCTATGCATAGACTTTGTCACAAAAAAAAAAAATTGAAATAGGTACCATCAACTTTCTAAATGTCACTAATCACTTCACATTTCATCTGTTGTCACTGTTTCCATTACTTCCCAGAAACCTTGAAATCACAAAGGCAGTAATGTGCTGGAGAATCTAAGTTACTTGCTGAAGTTATTCAGAAAAGAAGATTTGAAGTGTAGAAGCAGAGGTGCACAGATGGCCACATGCACTAAGAGACAGTTTTCAAAGGTGAAACAAGGCACACTCACTTTTCTCCCCTCCCCATCACCTAATGACTTTCAGAAAGCAAGCAAGTTGTGTAGCCGACATGCATAATTTTTAAATCTTGGATTATTTGGTTCTTACTCCTAAAGTCCATGGCCTTAAAAAAAGGCTTATATTCTAGTCCTTACAAATGTGAAAGAAGTCTTGAAAATATCTCCCAAGCCTTGCCTAAAGGCTCAGAAACTTGGGAGCACACTTAAAAAATGATGTTATTTTTGGTGTTAATCTTGCAACTTCTTGAGGTCTGCAACAGGGGAAATTGCATTTACTTCTCTGATCTCCCCCCCCCGCCCCCCTTTATTTCCATGCATTCATTGTCCCTTCATCTCAAGCTGTGCTTCTCAGATCTCCTAAATTTTTGTTTATTAAATTTCTTTGGGGTCTTCTCCTTCCTCTCTCTCAAAGGACTCTCACCACATCCTCTCTCCCTTCTCCTGCTAACTGTGACAGTATTAACTGAGTAAAACCCTGCCCAGCCCCTTGGTGCTGTCATGATGCCTCTCTGGTATCTCTGCAAATCTTCCTTCAAAGGCTCACTGGAAAAGATGCAAGAAGTGCCAACTGCAAATGAAGGAGCATATAAACATCAACATTCTGCAGGCCTTGGAGACAAAGAAATAAAGTTCTGCTGTCTCTTGTGACAGGCCATAAGCCTATTGTTAAATTAACACCACAGATCCAAGGGTCTCCCTCTGGGAGCCGGGAGGCTTGCTCTTACCAGAAATTATCTAAGTCCCAGTAACTGGCATGCACTTTGCTTTACCTTTTGCCTAACTTTGTACAACCGGGTTGTGTAACACCTATTGGATATATTTCTGCAACTAATCAGTAATAACAAATAATGACCCTACGTGGAGTGGACTCTCTTTGTCCCTACAATAAAGGGCCCAAGGGCTAGAAGTAACTTGCACAGCGTTCTAAGACTGGCCATTAAACAACACAGTTCAGGCGCTACATAAAAACAGCATCAGGGGATAAAAAGAGAACAAAGAACCCTTATCAGCACACGTAAAGCACACCACACTCAGCAGCAATAGTTGTAACGGAAAATTAAAGCCCAGTGCAAGCCCCAAAGCATGCTGACAAACAAGTAAGAACAATTCAAGATGGATCTTATATGGAAGAGGAAGGAACCACCAGTAAGGAGGTTGTGATGACTCCCTGCACCCCCACCCTAAACACAACAGCTGCCACTGACCTTAGGACCCAGTGATGCAGAGGTAAAAAAGGAAAATATCAGAGAGTCTGTGTGTGCATCCTTTTAACCACATAGAATTCTAAGCTATTGAAATTGGAATAACAGTAGTTCTTTGATTAAACTAACAATAAATTCCCTTTCCATATAAAGTGTTTGCTTTTGTCCATTCCTGTTATGACTCAAAACCTGGTAGTGACTCAACCAAACTTCTCCCAAGACTTCAATCTCCCCAAATCAAACACGTTGCCGTTTGTAAGCCAAATGTAGAATTCAGCTCCTCTTCCCTAAAGATGACAACAGAAAAAGCTCAAAGGTTTTTGCCTCCTCAAAAATATGGCTGTTGTTAGCTAAACTTAGCTGGATGAATAGACAGCACTTAATCCTGGTTCTTTTCCACATCATCCAAATTTTTTCTTCAAAACTGCTGAAGGAGCATCCAGCCAAATATTTTCAGTATCATATTTCTCCTATCTTCATTCTACTCTTTTCAAAAATCACAAATACATTAACTTTTTTTATTACTACAATTAATAAATAAACCAAAAACAAAGTTTGCTGGGGTTATACTTATGTTTTTCTGTTGTATAGAGAAAATTGTAGAAATGTGGGCTAATTATTAAAATTCTATTTATTATAATTTTTAAAACATACTATAAATGCAATAATAAACCTAATGCACCAGGAACAGACACAACCATTCCCACATCACTTAACCTATATCTTTACTCTGTTTTCTTTTATAAAAATTAAGTTTGAAAGGCTGATTTTTTCCAAGCTGATGCTGCAGGTAACCTTCTCCTTGATCTCCCTAATTTTCAAACTAAGCAACACCATAAGGTAAAACTTGTAAAAAATTCTGCCTATGTAGGAATATAGATCTTATAAATCAGATTTAGACATTGATTTTTTTCTCTCATTTGCATGCTTATACATCTGTTAAGGGAAAGGATAAGAGGAATCTTTTGGGTTAAATATTGTTCAGTTTTATGCTGCCAGAGATGGTAAAAAACCAAGAGCTGGTTTTAGCCTTTGAAAGCACCAAATGTTCCCAAACAGAAGAATAAAGTTAGAGCCACGTCCAGAATTCAAGAGGCAAATATCATCTCTGTCTTTATCCTTTCCATGTATAATGCTGAGGGCTATAAAATCAGAGCCCCTCCAAAATTAATGATTGCAAATTGTCTACCTCAGCACAGTGAATAGTCCTTTCAGGGTTCCTGATCTGCAACCTGGTGCCAACCACTGTGAGATCTTGCAGAACATATTTGGTGGTTAGAATGAAGGAGAGCAGTGCCTTTGGACACTCAGAGAGCCAACCAACAAATAAGGCATGAAAACATGAAACGTTTCTCACTGTTACTCAGTAATCTTGAAAGGATATCTATACAAGTATGCTCAATGCATGAATAGTTTAATACCTCACATTCTATTAGATTTGCAACCATTGCACCTTCTTTTCTATGGAAAGACAGTGTTCCTCTGTCATAAAAAAAACATAAGCAAAGGAAGCTCAGCAAGGGAAACTGTGAGGAAAGCAAATGCAACAGAGATGAATGCAGTGGCATTATCTGCAGCAATAAACCACATTTTTAATATTAGAAGTGTCAACTTGCCTGTGTTTTTTCATCAGACAAATAGAACACAGTAATTAAAAATATATCAACTATAGAGATGTCCTATTCTATTTAATAGACATTTACTAGACTAGACTACTGCATTTACCAATATTGCACATACCTCACAGTCTCTGTTATCACAACACACAAACTGGACAGGAAGAAAAGTTTCAACATTAAGGAAGCAAAAAAAACAAAGAAACACAGAACCAAGCAGCAATTGCAATACTACGCTCATTCTGTGGACTAGTGATCATTTTCAAGGAGAGGAAGAATGTCTGACACATTTTAAGATTTTTTAAAAAGCCAAATAACTGCCAAAAGAAAAAAAAAATAATGCCAATATACTAGGAAGGAAATGGAAGGGATTAAATGCCCTATTCCTGATGAGAATACAAAAAAACAAACCACAGAAGAACTGTAAGGAAATCATACAAGTGTGCATTTGGAAAGAAGTCACACATTCATTGATCCTTTTTCTCACTGCTGGTGAAAAGAAGAAAGTTCCTGCTCTCTCACCAGGCACTTTAATTCTGGCATTGAGAATTTTACCCAACTTGCTAATTGCTTGGCAAAGATGTGAATGAAGACAGTTGAGAAAGACACCTAGATTAGATTAGACAACTAGATTAGACAATGAAGGATAGATGATGTGTGCTGTCTACACAGTTGGTTTTATTTCAACAGCTGAGGAGCCAGCTACTGGTGATGAAGGAATTTCTGCAAAGCAGGTCTTAGCTTTCCCCTCATAATTTCCTCTTTCCTCTTTAAATAAGAGGGAGCTTTCAAGATTTCCAAAAATGACACTTACTGTGATGGCTGGTGCCTCATCTTTCCACATGACAGGCAGCAGCTCCCAGCCCCTCCTCATCCCCTGCACCACTATCTGCCTGCGGAGATGCTCCAGCCAAGCAGGAAGAAAAGGAGCAGGCTGCCCAGGGACGGGACACCTCATCATCATGAATAACAAGGAGAAACTGAAGAAAAGGGGAAAGGAAAGAACTAGAAATCTTAAGGGAGTAAGATGCCAGGTAAAATATATAGAGAGATTGAGAAAATGAGGGTAAACCCACCACCAAACAGAGCTGTTGTAGTTGTCCGACAAGATGTTGATTTGGATGCAATCCTCTGTTATAATGAAATCTAGACAAACCTTGCATTTCAGGAAATTAGGACTATTCAGTTTATATCTAAATATAAAGTAGATATCCACTCTATAAAGTACCTTTTTGAGAAATACAGAGGTGAGATGAATGGCCCTGGATCAGATGTCATGTACTCATTATTTATGAAGTGAAGCAGAAGTCTTTTACAATGTACTCTCAAGGGTATTTTAATAATGAAATTGAGCCCTACTTCAGAATGACCTTCAGACATGGCTTTATGCATATTTTCAATTCCTTTCAGCCAACATTCTCACCATGTAGTCACATAATAGCTATTCCAGCAAGAGAGCTGGATCACAGCATTCCTCTATAGTAAACTGTTAATTTTTACATCATTAACCAAATAGTGTAGTCCAACAGAAAACAAAAGTAACTATAAATGAATTCTGCATAGGAACACATTTAAATGCAGTGTATTTGGAATATTGGAATATGTTCCTTTTCAAAATGTAAACTTTATTTAGTTGATGACTCATGTCTTTCTTCCCTTAACTGTAGGATAAAAGCACTTAGCTTCATGGACTACATTTTGACTTAAGGTTGAAAGAATTTCTTTCACTATTTAACGTGCAGAAATTTGCTGCAGCCTACTTACAAACAAACATACTTCTTTCACAGTCAGTACAGGCTCATTTCTTTACCTGTATCTCCTATTTGCATACATACATTATACATGTAATAAGTGCCTGCCTTGATAGACATTCTAAACTGATCAGAGTAATTTAAAAAAGCCTATCTGCTAACTTCTACTTTAACTAGGCTAAATATAATGACTAAGCCAAGACTTGAATACAGAATTCATATTTCGATTTAAAGATTCAAAAGTAAACAAAATGTTTAAAATCTGGATTGCTGCATATGCAGCCTACCTCCTCTCAGCTTAAGGGGAAGTAGGAGAGATTTAGGGTCCATTTAATATATAACACTTTTTCATTCTTTTAAGTTCTAGAATGACATTAAAATATACTTATCAAATTTGACCCTGACAGGAATTAATAATTGAAATGTGGTGCATATGTTACTAAATAAATCTATTTTAATTTTTTTTTGTAATGAGGCTGATCCAAGAAATTCACCCTTTAATGGGGCTGAAACCAGGTCTCAAAGCAGCCACTAGGGGCAAGACAATGTCATTATGGGTCTCAGCACCGTTCACTTGCCATGCCAGCCTGAGCTGGCTTTTAGCAAGGATGTGAAATGTTTGAGCTACTGGTCAGGCAGTGCAAGCAATTTAAATGTTTTCTACCTCTAAAAGCAGATTGGAGGAGAATCTGGTGTTAACACTTCTCTTGGCCATTCCGGACAGGACACACTGAGGAAGCGTGTGCTGGGATTCAGAAGTGAACAAAAGGATCAGAAGCATCTGCTGAATGTTTAAAGAAGATTTGAGAGATTTTATCCTCTCTACCTGCTTCCAAAATGAAACAACTTTCTGGAAACACAGAATGCCTCAGACAATGTGCAGTGAACCACAAGCAGTACTTACTATGGTATTTTTAACTGTTTTCTGAAACACCACTGACCACCACACCCAGAAGTCTCTTCAATATGATAGTGATGGATGCATTACAGCAGAAGTTTTTACTACTATAAGACAGTGTTTGGCACCAATCCTTTGGCCTTTTACAGCTAATTAGAGAAGCCTTACTCTCCACGCCTGAAATTTCTTCGGGTGTTATTCAACTCACTGCTAAATTTGACAATGTTATGCAAGAACATGTGCGTCCTCCACCTCTGCAAAAGGTTTCTCTCACATGCATACTAGATACCGATTTCACACAGGGCCCAGCATTTGCTAAAGCTGTTTCTGTCCTCAGAGTAGCTAAAGCAACACACAGCAGCTACTCAATGTTTGCCAAAAGAAATAATCCACTTAATTTGCTGAGTCTTCAACAATTTATCTTCCTTTTACAGTATCAAACACCTCATGCTTTACTAAAAATCTCAAACTTTATAGATAAAATGTGAAAAATCAATGTCACAAAAAATACTGAACGTACTGAAAAAGGTATGAGAAAATAACTTAAGGACTTTTTATTTAAGTGAAAATCTACAATAGTGAGAAGTAAAAATACTTTAACACATAGAATTCTGCAAAAGTTTGAAAAAAACTCTGCAAAAACTGTATTTTGACTCTCTGAAAATAAATACCAGATTGATCAATTAAATTTATATTTCTTGAACAATAACAAGTGTGCTCTTAGACCTTGATTAGCTGCTTAATTTAAAACCTAAATTCAAACATTATGTTCTGAACTGTCCCAAAATATTCTAAGATATTATCTTCTATTTCCATTCAGCATCCTTCCACTGAAAAAAGAGTATTAACAGATTTAACTGATTTGGTAAGACCTTCTTCCACTTTTATCTCCATCTAAACTTTCAGGCTGGCTCCATAAGAAGATTAAAAAAAAACATGGGGTAAAAGAAACTAACTTAATTCCTTGATATAAATCAAGAAGAATGGTATCCAACCTGGGTCTCCCACATATCTCTTAAATGCTTAAATATTTCTTAGCCCTGAGTCGGAAGAAGGATCAGTACATGAATTTTTTTCCAGCTGTATTAATGCCACATAAATCCTTATGTGTACTTTGTCACTTGGTATCCTTTACTTCTACGTAAAATATTCAAAACGAAACAAATAGTTTTAACAGGGAAGAAAATTGTTTGTGGGTTTTGACATGGAGGTTCCTGTGTTAGCTGTGGTTCACAGAAATTCCTGAAAAGAAATATTTTATTGATGAAAATCACCACTTCTTTATCAGATCTTCCTAAAAGAACTAATGTAGTATTCTTTTATTATGTCTAGAGCTTGATGCTATAAGGATAAACAGAATCTGAACAGACATCATAGCAGTATTGAAACGGAATACTCTATTTGAGCACCTAAATGAACTATCGCACAAAACAAATACATGCTTTATCACTTCAAATAAATGAATTTAGGACTCAAAGTTATTTTGGTTTGTATAGATACATAAGAAGCTTGACAATATCAGTTATGCATCAATTTTTTTAATATTTTTTCAAAAGAAGAAATGTTTCTGTGTTGAAAATTAATAAAATGTATACTACTGATACATGTGATGATTTTTCGTTTCATATAAACATCTGAGAACAAGATATAGTCAAAGTGTATTTAGTGTCCTTTCATCTCTGCAATTCCAGGCTCTCATAAAGGAGTGGGTATGGTTTATTACATGTAGTGCAGGGTGTCTTTCATGCCAACAGATCACTGTGGTGCAAACTTCAAGTCAGCATTAAAACACACAGGGAGACTCTGTAGGAAGTCATGTACAAGAGCAGACACTCATGGTGTCTAGAATTAATGAACATAGCTTCAAGAACCCAGTGTGAACAAAACTCAGAAAAAGCTGTCAAAAACTGTCTTTGTGATGGCATGAAAGATGCATACAGGGTGGTATCTGTATTATACGTTCCAGCTGTTGAATTATGGTTGTCTTCATTCCCGTCCTAGTGTGCAACAGTCCTGCAGTAACAGCAGAGAGCCTATAGCTCACGAATACAGAGAAATTGCTGCAACATACACTGAAGCTTAAGGAGAAAACATAGTTTTACTTCTGACTGTTTGAACACAGCGATCCACCAGACTGCACCATACAAAATTTCTACTGCATTTGCAGGGGGATTCAGGAAGAGAGACTGAAACATGTAATTTCTGAGACCAAAATAAGACCTTCTCCATTCACAACAGAATGAAGCAGATAAAGCAGATACGTTGCTTTATGACCTTTTACGTCTTGCTCATTTTCCTGGAATTAAGTAGCAAGTGTGTATCCATGTCCCTGTTCGCATCAGACAGCTTCTGAAGGTAAGTCTTTAACAGTAATTAATTCACTGGCAACTGGCAAACAAACACCAAACAGCATGTGCTGCTGTGTCAGAAAATGGGATCAGCAGGAGGTCTGACCAAGATCCCAATTCACACCAGAGAAGCTGGATTTCTCAGCTGAAAAGGGTAGGCCCACTTTTCCAGCCTTGTGGTTTGGAGCACTCCCCACACCACGGCACACCGCTGCCTACGAGGCTGCACCGCGCACACTGGGCCTAACTAAGCTGGCTCCAAAACAACCCTCCTGAAACAAATGAACTGAGCGGTTGCAAATGGAAACTTCTCAAAACAAAGCTTTGAGCCAAAGCCACTGCCATGAAACTGTGCTGCCAGAGAGACACAGCACAGTCAAAGGGTGTGAGAGAAACACTGTCAAGTCTGAGAAATACAAGGTACAAGTTGAATCTTTCAAACCTGCTCAAGAATGCGAATTCAAGAACAGCTCCCTGTTTTTAGTTCCCACTGGATTTTCTTCAAGCTGAATCCCAGAACAAGGCTGAGTCAATCCACACAGTGTCCTTTCCAAAACACTTTTGCCCCCTTTATCCTTCCCTAACCTCCCCTCGTCCTCAGGCCTCTACCATAATCACAGGCTTCCAAGAAAAGCTCCGGGATTGAGAGCTTCCCTTGGAGATTTTACCCAGCACTGAGCCAAGACAAGCTCTTGCTCTGGAAGGCAAACAGCATGGATATGGATTACACTGGGTGATTTAACCTGGTAATTTTATGCTGAGTTTAAGTGCAGGAGTAAGGAATGTCTCCCTTTCTGAGGAACATGGGTTTCATCAGAGTTCACGTGTATACAGCCATGTACACCAGCACAGCTGTGTCTTCCTTCACCTCACAAGAGGAAAGCACCCATCTCCTCTGGCACAGGCTGCTGGAGTTATCAGGGTCCCCCAGGTCACTGCCAGCTGAGTGGGGACAGGCATTGAAAACACTCCTCTTCCTCATGTTCCTGTCAGGAAACATCACATCCCTGTGCCTGCAGAAGGCAGCTGGATGAGGGAGGCCCTCGCTCAACCCCAGCAGACCAGGTCCACTGAACATGGCAGGGCTGTAAAGGCAGCACAGTTGAGCACTTCCGTGGTGGGTCTGTGTTATATTTCAATTGGATTAAACTACCAGGAAACACCAGGGCAGAAGGCAAGGAAATGTGTGTTCTGCGAGTGAATCACGTGCCTCATTGCAAAAAGGGAATAAAGGGTCAAAGTAATGAGCGAGCTGGGATAAACGCAGTATGTTCCCTTATAGCTCCTCTGGGAAGGACACATTCATCTGTAATCTGACTGCTTCTGAAAGCCAGAAATAGATTTTCCTTTCCAAATCTTGCCATTTATTACTGCTGATTATTAAAAGCAATGTGCACAGGTGATTTACAAGATGGCAGGTTCCCAGCACCACTTCTCATTTTCACTTCACTGAGGAAGTATTTCCCTTATAACAGACAGAGGTGATAGGGACACAGAGTAACCCCAAGTGATTTTTGGTCACATGTTTTACCCCAACTGAAATACTAGAATCCAACAACTTTTTAAAATTCATTTTCAAGTAATTGGCCGAATGGATGGAGCCAGAAAGCAGCAGGCGCATCTCTTCTCTCAATTCAACAATCTGACATCTCCAGTCAAAATAATCAAAGCAGCTGCAGTTTGATCCTTCATTTTCCCTTTCAAGTTGTTTTTTCCCTTGGCTTTTCCTTCAGTCACTGAAAAAGGATGACTTGCAGTTCAATAATACAAGTATATTTGCACAACAAAACTCAAACCATAGGGTGCCTCCTTGCTTTCCATACCTGTCAAATGCAGATTTGTTCAAAACACTGAAAATAAATCATCAGTGTTCAAACAGGATTCTGTATTCTAGACGTAAACAACAAATCACCTTGAAAATATGTATCTTACCTGGTAAGATTTCCAAAATGATATTAAAGGACAATCTCGCTGACATGTATTTAACTCACATATTTACACACCAGCAAGCAAGAGGAAGTCTCACTTCTAAGAATAATTGAATGAGAAGTTCTTATTTTAATGTCAGTTATGAGACGCAACCAATTGAATAAACTAAAAAGTAATATAACAACTACAGTATGCTAAAATGACCCAAATCTGGCCAGGGAGAATACTAAGAAAAGTAAAGCTAGAGATAGTAAAGAAAAATAAAACAGGAGAAACCCTTGAATTCTCTGCAAAAATATTAATCTGAATTTTCTGTACAATTGTACTGCTTGACAATGAATCATTTTTTATAATAGGTACTCTTTGCAGGTCTTGCTAACAATAAAATTGGATTTAAGTATCACCCTCTAGCTATTTAGCAAGAAGAAGAAAGCATTTTAAAAAATAACCCCAAGAAGTAATATTTCAGTGATTAGTGTCTCATCTAAAGCTACAGAATACCATTTGAAACTTATGTGTTACGATTTCACGTCAGATTCAATACAAGTATTTGCTTGCTTGCTTACTTCTTATAAGAGCTGAGTTTGTCCAGTCAAGTAAGTAAAAACAAAACTAGGTAGTTGTGCAAGTTATAGGACTAAAGCCCACTGGTGACATTTCCATCACAAAAATAAAAGGAGAAGGGTAAATGGTTATCTGTACTTTCACAAAGGATAAATGTCTGTTTAATCTTTGATGGTTTGTGGCAGCCTACAATGCATCTCAGTATATATATTTTACCTCAGGACTGATTATTTTAAAAGTATAAAATAGAGTGTTTATCATATTTAATTTGGGAATACAACCCAGGTGGTTATGAAATGCTGGAGGAAAATGTCAAAGTAGGATTGGATGTTAATATATAGACAAAGTGTTCAGAGCTTTCTGTAGGCTCCACAGGTGAATGTTAGGGGAAGTTTTTTGCTCTAGGATATGCATTGGCTTTCTACAGAATATAGGCAAAAAGATGGCAGGAACACATCCAGAAAATATCTAGAACATATCCAGAACACAAGCAGAAAAGCACCAGTGGGACCTCTCTGAATCTTCATTTTAAATTAATTTCTCTAATACTTTGAATTATGCAGAATCTAGACACTCTTCATAGTTCAAGCAGAGTTTTGGACTTAAAATGTTCCTAACCTGGGAACACTGAGTACCCTTCTCCCAGGTATTACAGGATTACTTTGAGTTCCTACTTACTTTTTTTAAGTTTTATACAGCTAGTGACTAGTTTATGTAACTAATATTAAATTTTCCAAAGGAAACACTTTAGAATTGGCATCTAATGTCAGTCTAATTTTGTATCAAAGCACTCTAATGCTACCTATAGTTAGAACTCCTTGGCATCTTGCATGTAATTTTATAAAACAAGCTGCAATTATGATGAAAAAAAGAGTTTATTTCTGAAGCTTCCTTCCATTTTTTTTTCTGATTATATATAAAACCAAACCTATAGATACTTGTGGGTTTTTTCTTCTTTCTTGCTATTTTTTGGGAGGTTCGGTTAGTGAGAAAGAAAAGGATTCAGATCTTTGCCAAGGACTCAAGAACTGTGTCTGGAGGTTTGTTTTCACTGCAGATGACAAGCACTTCCCTGCATAATAATACACATCAGCCAGGTGTCTGCTCTAACAGAAATCAGGTTAGCTCCTGAATGCATTGGAAAACAGTCCCCTCAGCATAGGAAGCAGAAAGCACAGGGCTTTGTTGTCCAAACAAGTTTTTCTCTCAAGGCAAGACACTTTTTGCCTGCACTGAAGTCTTTATTTCAACCCATTCCTGCTTCCAAAAATCCTATGACAGTCCACTACCAGCTCTGATCACAGGATAACTTTTTTCTCTGACAAAACCTTTGTATTTTTGCACAAGTTAATACTTTGGTACAACAGTTCTCCCTGCATACAAACCAACCATTTTACAACAGGAAGTTGTACAGCTGTAGAATATAAATGGCCAGTTCAAGTCACCAGTGGTAATTATCTACTACATGCAACCATACAACCAAATGTATATTCATATACACACAGGGGATGTGTACATGGATATATTTAATGCATACATATACATGTACAAGCCCATACAGATATAATTACATGTGCATGTCTTCCTCTAATAATTCCTTTCTGCTCCTGTTTACAGATTAACAGAATGTTTTATGTTGGAAGGGACCCAAAGGGACCCACACAAGGATCTTAAGGAAATGGCCCATTATTAGCACCACGCTCTGACCAACTGAACTGATTTCAGGGTCAGAGGTTAAGAACCACAGACACTTATATTCAAAGATCACAAACATTGTAGCTACCTTTAACAATGGCTCGTGCCCTGAAATCCTATCTTCCCCTCTACATTTGAATCATTATGCCCTTTTAGTTAGAAAAATCAAACGTTAACTATTAGCAAACCCACGGCATCTAACAGGTGGAGCAGCTGCTGATAAAAACGAAGTTCTGGATTACAGTGTCTTGGATTACATTATTGTCTTGGATGTTGGAAAAAGTAAAACAGACCCTATAACCTCAAGAAAGTTAATGAACCAGGTCGTAGGTGTCTTAAGTGGAAATTACTTTGCTTAGAGGAACCAGCAGCATCTACCTCTATCTAACATCAGTGAAAGTGCTCACCCATTGTACCAGCCTGAGCAGCCTGCAAAGACATACCTTAATTCCTCCTTTCCCGTGCCACACTCACTCCCCACCAGTCACAGAGAACGTCCCCAAGGCCACTTCTCATCCTCTTGTATGATTCCCATGACACTCAGCAGCTTCTGCTGACCCCCACATGAGCATCTAGCTCAACACCCAGACCCATCAGTCACCACCCCCCAAGGCACAGGGGGAGCTGGCCTGAGCACACCTTATCTGCAGCTCAGCTCAGAAGCCACAGGTAGGATGCAGGCACATGAGGATTCAGGAATCTCTGCTCTGACCTGCATCAGAGGCTGACAGCTCACTGGCTGGTTGTGCCAGAGACCTGTGGGACGAGGAGCAGAAAAACATCCAGGAGAGGATGTTTGTACCCGGCTTATGATACCTACTTTAGTTAAAATACTTCTTTCACACTGCTTTTAACAAAGAAGTTATTTAGTTTTACACAAAGCACCGCTGGTACTTCTGCCCTTTATATGGTAATTTAACCATACAGAACAAGTCAGAAAAAAAGACATCTCATCAAGGGAGCAGGCTCCTGTGAACACAGCAGGGGAAAGAGCAGGCAGAAGAGCTGGGTTGTCCTCAGAACCTCAGTATTGTGTCCATTCCGTGGAGATAATTTATGTCTTTTCCCTATTATTTGAAGAACTCCAGGATACTAAAGTATCTATACACAGTTAGGTATCTAAATGTATTTTATTATGTATTAATATCCCTGCATTCTTATTTATCTACTCAAACCCAAGAAGCAGAAGAGGAACTGCTACTTAATAAACATATTTCATCACCTGAATCACAGTATGAATGGGAGATGACAGATGTCTTCTAGTTAGAGATGGTACTGTCTCTGGGGCATTTGGTTCCAGCTTACATGAGACCCCACTGGAAGGAAGAATTCCAGCCCCCAAAGAATACAGCCCAATGGTAAGAAGGGACAAATTGTTCAGGGAAATTAACCAATATAATGGCAGGCACTAGTGTAGAACAAGTATATACACTCAAATTGAAGACAAAATAGATCATGAATACAAACAAGAAAAACCTATATGTCACAGAGAGTATAAAGGAAGCTGCTTCACATCCCAATGTTACACTCCTAAGAAGAAGCAGCAGTAATTAATGAAGAAAATGAAGAAAAAGAGTATCTGTAACCTGATTTGAGCAGATCCAGTAATGCAGAACTCACCTGCAGCTAAGCAACAACCAGATTTGCAACTGTACTTTGGGATCAACAACCCGGTTTTTTTCCAGCTAGACCACTGTGCCAGCTCTCACATGATCCCAGCAACTATGACACACAACATTAGTGATCTAAATGATTACATGCAATAGAAATATTCTAAAACAAAAGGGCAAATAAGAAGAAACCGATGAAAAAAAATTACCAGACAGAACAGCTAACACAAAGTACTATCCTGTCTTGCTATCGCTTTGTGCGCTGTTCAGCACCATGATGTTCTCATAATTGAGAGAAAATAGAAAGAATCTCCATGAGGGAACAAGCTGACATAATATAAGGATGCACATCAAGGAGATGGGCACTTCTGGCCTGTCAAAAATGCTACTGCAGCTTCAGCAGACATACCTCATCTAGCTTTGCAGCTGCTTGCTAGCAGCATGGGGTCATTCCGAGGCTGTGAAACCTGTCTGCAAGTGAATAAATACTCAAATAACTAGTCTTGGCACACTGCACTGGATAATTACATCTGACAATCTTTTTCATGCCCTCAGCCTCACAGAGCTGTGTAGGCTTTATCCCAGCCTGCTACCCATTTCAGAGCTGTGGTCCCCAAACCGTGCATGGAGGCAAAGCATTACACTTAAGACATTGCATTATTACTCACAGTCACAAGCCATCACCATTACTACAGCACATATCAAAAAAAGCAAAATGTGACAGCTTGTATCATTGCCTCAGACCCAGCAAAGGCACATTTAGTATCAAAATTTCAGTGGTTCACCATCTTAACATAAAAATTATTTTAATGGTATTTAAAACTAGAACTATATGTATTTCAAATTTTTGCAAACTTCTAAAAGGATGCCAGCAGTGGAGCATTAGGTGGAGCGCAAACAAAGCAGAGCTGAGAGGAATTGAGATTTCCTGTTATGAACACAATTACCGACTTCTCAAAGGCCAAAAGTCAGATCACTTCAAAAAGAAATTATCTCATTTTGATAATCATTTAAGAAGTTTTAGGACCACAGGATGTTGAGAACAATCCTTAACAGAGAACAAAGAGCTGTCTCTTAGTCCCAGGTGAGAAACAGAACCTGAATTATTAACTGGCACTTTCAGTACCCAATGTACTAGAAATAACTGTGGAAAAAATAATTTTCTAAAATGCTGAAAATATTCTATAGATCTCTGTTGAAAACTGTTTCTGAATAAGGAGCTCTAAAGCCATGGGAGGAAAAAAGGCAAAATCTAAAAATCTGAAGAGACTGAAGAGAAGAAAGAAGCTA
This sequence comes from Dryoscopus gambensis, assembly GCA_013389985.1. NCBI lineage: Eukaryota > Metazoa > Chordata > Aves > Passeriformes > Malaconotidae > Dryoscopus > Dryoscopus gambensis. The sequence continues at coordinate 201,831 of WEIT01018860.1, read as the reverse complement.
CTTTTGCAGAAGAGAATAAAGGTTTACAGAACATCTAATTATATCTCAGTCAAAAACTAGGTTCAAAACATATGAAGCGCTTGTGGCAAAACAAATCAATGGAATATTTTAATTGATTTTACCAGCACTGGAGAAGGCAAAAAATTCCTGAAGTCCTCATGTACAAACTTTAGCTCAGTTGGTACTAGATTTAAAGTTCTCATTAATACTTCAGTTTTCCTTTGATCTCATTGCTCTCACTTGGTGCAATATTTTAAGGAATATTTAAATGAAAACTTGAAAGGAATGGACAAAAAACCAAAATCTTTATTTATTATAATTTATTTTGAATTATCATCCTTCAAAACTAAAAAGCTTTTTTGACTGTAGAAATGACAATTTTTAAATTACTAGTTCTAACACAATTAATGTCATTATTTTTTTGGCTTGTGAATGCCTGAGATTCATGTTTTTATGGAAATAGGAAACTCAGTAAAATAGCACTACAACCCCTTAGATGTGGATACTGTCAGCATACCCTACCTGGCAACAACACAAGTCCTGTCTCTTTATCCTAGATTTAGCACATGCTATATTCTGTGAGCAGAATACTGAGGAAATCCTCAATGCCTGGAAATTTTTTTTTCCTATACAAAACCAACCAAACAAAAACAACAACAAACTATCTCAGCCTTTTTGCAATTTTATTCCTCAACTATTCTAATCAAGAACATTCCATCTCAGGTTTGAGCTTAACAGCTTCATTTCAGATCTGTCTCCCTCAGGAGCAGACGCTGGTCTGCAGGTAGCCTCATCAGCTGCCTCTTAATTTTCTGTCCCTGGACGACTCCGAACATGCGCCCGTGGCCCCACCTTCCTTACAGTAAGTCACATGCCAAAGTGAGTCAGCAAAATATGCTTAACCATTTTCCAGAGAAGCAATGCTTGTATTAAATAAATAGATAAAAGTGGCCAGAATGTGCATTTCCTTACAAGCTTTTTTGCTTTTATTTTCCCTGTTTGGATAGGTATCAGAGATACATTCCAGCTTCATGTCACACAAACACTTAGACACTATAAAAATCCAAATTTAAAAATAAAATTATCCTAACAATTTGGCATTGTGTGCTCTATCACTATATTTTTACCTTCAGTTTAAGGTGTTTTCTCTAACTGTACCAATGGAAAATGGGTGTCATTAAACTGTTTTCATTAACTGCATGACACAGTTCAATAGTTTTTTATCTAACCTTAATTTACTATCATCTTTCCTCCACCACTGCATTATTCATTGTGTCACCCCCTTCTAATTCCTGTGACAAATACAATTGTAATGATTTTATTTAGGATCAACACTTCCTCTCACAATACGAAAAGGCAAAAGTTAAAGCAGCTCTGTCACTTTGTTCTGCCTGGAAGTCGGTCAGGGCAAAGGCGAGGCAGCCGTGGGGAGGCTGTGGCAAACAGGTCTGGGGGCTGACAGCAGCCAGGAGGCACCACCAGCAGCCACTGCTTCATTAATTTTACTGTGTTTCAGGAAGGTGAAGGACTGAATCATCAACAAAGGCAAAAAAACCACACCCTGTCATATTTCACATCTACCGAGTTAAGCTTAATTTAAACACATTTCTAAACACTTATTTCAAACTAAAGCACCAATTGTACATAATATTTTATTTAATAGTATTAATTTAAATATTACACTAGACTAAATATTACACTGTTACAGCATCTACATAAAGTGATTTCCATACTTTACAGCCTGGAATGACTTTTAACATTTGACTAGAGAAACAAAAATGCTAATCTAATTCCAGCCTTAATCTATTCAAAAGAAAAAAAAATATTTAAATAACTAATTTTGTGTTTTCTGTGGCTGGAATAACCCATTGTTACAGCAGGTTGATTTTGGCAGTGCCATTACTACTTTGACTGTTAACAAGTTGTCTTACAGTTTCAGACGGTGTCAGACCTAGAGACTATATCTCATGCCAGCTGGAGTGGGAACATTGGTTTTATGTATAGAAATACAGCTTTTAGAAGTCAGGATCTGCTAGCAGTTTCTCTACAAACTACAATGGCAGCTGTGCTAGAGGTCATGAATATTACATAAGGGCTGTCCATGTATTCAAGCCAGCATCAGTAAGCCAAATTCCCATAGCAACACTCACATAGATTTACTCATTGCTAAGAGATGCATCAGTTCAGCAGTAAGCACTGCACTGCTACCCTGATTAGTCTGCAAGATACTACTACTTCAACTCTTCTTCTAAAGATTGTGCATTTACTGATAAAATTCAAAACTTCACCTGAATTTCAGGGCAGCCCTTATCATCTTTTCCAGGAGCAAAAAACCCTCAAACTAGCAAAAACCACACCTGATAAAACTGAAAGCCCTGACTACAATCAGCAATCTCTGAGATACAGGGCTGAAGGGAAGAAATGAGCTGCTTCTGTCGAGTTTCTGCTACACTGATCCCAGGACAGTAAGATCCAACTTCAAAGAGATGTTCAGCATCTCCTACACTTGGCACACTCCAGCAGCTCATTAAAAAGCTGCTGTAGGAGCTCTTCTTAAATATCAGCTGACAATTACACTCAGAAAAACCCCCATTTTTAGCTTCCCTATTCAGGTTTTCTGGCCCGATGAAAATGTCTGCTTGTGCATTATAGTACTGTATTATTTACAGAGCTGGTCCTTGCCACACGACCACAGCTACAGAGCTCAGTGATCTGGACTCATGGATTTCTGAAGAGCCCTTGTAAAACAGGTGGCATAAATGGGCAGAGGTAAAGCTGGCAGTGGAGAATTAAATGGGATAGGAGATGGAAAGGACATAAAAAATTAAAAAACAAGGCAAAATGGAGGAGGGGAGTCAGAGAGAAAGTGAGGGAAAAATGCAGATCAGGTAGCTCTAAGGGGGCATCTCAATGGTGTACTTAATATTTTAGAACGAAAACCAGATTTTGGAAAACAGTAATACATTTAAACTTGGCAGGTAGCATACAAAAAAGGAAAAACTGGAATGAAGTGATAAATGAATGATATTAAGATGAGCACAATTTTTACAGGTGCAGTAGTATTTAATGTTATAACACAGATGAATGAGAAACAAGCCCATCACTTTCACTGCTAAAACCTTCACAGTTCTAAATGCATCTCATGGAAAATACATCAACACACAGCAAAAACCTAAAGCTCATTTAGTGTTTTCTTACTACATTGTCACTATCTGCCAGGACTATAAAGAGAGGAGAAATCTTAAGAAGACCTACAGAAAATTACTCATGGGGTCACTTAACACACAAACTGTAAAGAAAGTCAGTGAAGTCTTTAGGAAAAAAACACGTTTGTAACAGATTCTCCCTACTTACATATGACTTGTAGGGACTGATACCTCCTTGAAGGGAGATTAGCAGGATGTTTGAGGGGTGTTTTTTGATGCTGCAGAAGTGTTAAGTGCCCTAGCAATCCATGAGCAAACTTTCACAAACATCTTCAGTAAGAACTCATAGCTTTGACCCTATACACTGCAACAAATGCTTATATTTAATAAAAGAAGAAATGCACATATTTAAGTAAGAATGTTCTGAAATACATTAGTCATAAGCCTGTTACAGAAAACTGATTCTAAGTGATTTTTCATGGAGCATATATTTTCAACTGCTGTCTGGAATGTTTATAAGAGCTCTAATCTATATGTTAACACATTAAAAACATTTTATCACTAATGGATGAGATGACAAAGAATCATTGAATGGTTTGGGCTAGAATGGATCTTAAAAATCATCTAGTTTCAACCCCTGCTTTAAAGCCGAGCATTTTATGAGCTTGTAACATGAAATAACACCTTACTTTTGCTTTTTCCAGCTGTGCCTGGGCCTGTCGCTCTGCCTCTCTCCGCACTGCTTCCCTATCTTCTTCCAGAGATACATCTGAATCAGATGGACGGCTGGTGTAGGAGTCCGCCGAACCCTGCAAAAGAAAAGGAAAAATAATGTCACAAGTTCCTTGAATGTTTTAAAAAAAAGGTAGAAGTGGTTATACACCTTGCCTTTTCTCTTACTTCTGTATCCCTGAAAAGAGACCAACTGCCCAAAAGGGAAATTCACTTAGAAGAAATTATGTCTAGGTAAATGTTTTCTTCTGGAAACTTTCAAAAAGTGCAGGTGTCTCCTCCAGTGTTTTATTTCCTGGCCTATCCCTGTACTCTTATTTGTGTGCTTTTCAGCAAGCAGAGACAGTTTCCCTGTAGACTTCCAGGACTGGTGCAGTGCAGGCTGAAGGACACACAGCAGCTTCAAGGATGGTTCCATAAAAATCAGAACTCCAAACAGTGACAGAAACAGCAAGCAAACAGACTTTCTATAATCAAAATGCAAATTTAGTATCAATAATTACCATTACACAATACCACTGCTAAGAGATTTAACCTCTGCTATGCATTTTTATTTTAGGGCAGGCAGCCTCTTTACCTGACACACTTTCCCCATCAGAACTGCAAATGGCTCATATCCATCTCTGCCCCTCAGCAAAACATGCAAATGACCACAAATCAACTTCCAACTAATAAAATCCGTCTGGACTCAACACATGTCCCTGTATCACCACAATGGAAGCAGCCACAATGCCAGAACAGCTCTATAAATAATGACAGCTCTGCTTTCCCTCTGCATCTCCCTGCATACAAAATAGAGTTCCGGTAATTCAATCAGAATGAAAACAACTGTCCTCTCCTCGCCGCCTTTTTTCTCTCCCTCTTTGCAATACATACAATATAAGGTGATAAGGAAAATGCAGGGCTTACACAGATATCAGAATTCTTCAGACGTCCTCCTTTGGCTCTTTTCAGAAGCCTGATCCAGGTGGCCTTCATTAGCCAGACAGCTCAGTTACTGTCCGCAGCTGCAGCGCCCGGCACTGATCTCATAAAACATGTGCACACTGAGCACTGCAGAATCACAGCTCCTTTCCTATCCATGCTCTGCTGTGAGAGCCTTCCTTCTCTTCCCTCTGCCTTTCAAGCTTCCAGCCTCACTGTTTCCAAGTATTCTACTGCAATTAAATTTTCAAATTTTCTCATGCCAGCAGGAAAAAAAAAATTCAAGAAAACTCCCAAAAATCCACACCACCTCCAAAAATTTCAACTTCAATGATAGAAACAGAAAATAAAACCGGCTTCATAAATATTGTCAGAGATGCTTCAGCTGATCACAAACTGAGATCGATCACAGAAAAATACCTAGGGCTTTTTCCTTTCTGTTTTGGGGGGCGGATTTGGCTGTTAAAAATAGTGCTTGTAAAAGAACCTTTTAAAATCCTGTGCAAAATGTATTCAGTGACATTTGCAAGTGCAAAGTTCATTTCATCTCTTCCTAGATTGGCTGGGGGTGGGGTAACAGGCTGATCATACCACTGGGCATGCTCCATATGTGCAGCCTTTTACGCAGATGCTCACATCACACCGGGCTGTTAGCCTATGCCAAATTGCCATTTTACATCTCAAGGGTAAACAGCTGGAAAACGCGAGGTCCCTGTGAAACTGCAAGAGCTGGTACAGCGTCTCGTTCCCGTCACGGATGTCTGCTGCCAGCCACATTTCCCTTGGATGCTTGGTTCTATCACGGAGTGCTGCCCTCCGCTGCAAAGCGCTGAGCTCCACTCACAGCTCCCTTACAGAAACCAAAAATATGCCTGTTGAGTGGGAATTTAACCCCCTGGTTACGGCTTATATTTTTTCTGACATTAGCAGAGGAAAGAAGCAAAGAATAACTGCAACATACAACGTAACACATAAATATTAGATCCTAATATGACAAAAGCCAAACAAAACCTTAATTTTCACTCTTCTGCTTTTTCAGAATCACCCTCTACCCTGTAACAAACTGACACAGGAGGAACATGCTAAGGCAGGTTTTCCTAGGGTGTTCCTATTTACTGATGGACATGGAGCAATCGAGGTGAAAAAGATCATTGTAGCTGACTGTAGCGCCTGCCTTCGATATAAATTCAGATTTACAAGAAAAACAGCGAATAGAGATTACAGTGAGAACAGTAGTCATGCACGTGTTGCAGCATGTCAGCATAACCCAGGAATGATCGAATCCTGCCATGGTCTGTGTCTGTATAACAATGAGATTGCCCATCACAAGTGATGCAGCAGCCTACATTTCACCATTATTAGAGCAAACAACAGTTATTACTAAACTCACAGGTCAAAATAAAGCTAATTTTTAACTTTAAAAATGTTTTACTTTCTTCTTTCCTGAAGCCCATAATAGTTACAGCATAGAATTTAATAAGCTGTCTTTGAACTGACATAAAGGAAATTATTCTCCAAGGAATATTTTGCTTTTCAGGAGTTCATATACATCTGCTAAGTTACAGTGATTGTTCAAAACTTAAATGTCTCCCAAGCTACAGCAAAAGGAGCAGAAATCAAAATAAAATACACTCAAAGTTTATTGAATTTTTAAAAATAACTTGTCTATTAAGAAAATATACAGAGGCCCTGTAACCTCCCCAAAGCCAGTCAAATTTTGCTTTTCTTTAAAATTTCCCTTTGCCACAACTTCTAACACAGCTGCCAATGGAAATAGTGGGAAAAGATGAGCATCAACAAGCAGCCAGAAGTTTAGTGCAGAGTTTAAAAGTTATGGTTGACAGACCAGTGACCTGTGGACAAAACCACTGATGTTATCACAGCACTAATGAAAGCAGAGAGTGTGATGAGCTCCCCATAGAGTCCCAGCCCCCAGGACAGCCTGCGGTCCCTCAACACCAAATCCTCCTAGGAAAGGGCTCATCCAAACCCTTCCCCACCAGCACTGCAGTTCCTTCGTGCCACTCTGCTGCCAGGAGGAATGGTGTCACAAACCAACCCCGAAGCAACACTACCTTTAAGTAAAAGGACAACAAACAAAGCAGCCATTACGCCTGATATGCAATCACAGAAGAGCGCAGGCGTTTGCTTTCTACAGCACTTCCACGGTGAGCACATCATATTTGACGCTCACCAAGTGGCATGGCGTCACCTTTACTATCCTTCACTCTGCCGTCCACAAGGGATGCTACCTAACTGGTCCTCAGCCTATTAAAAAAAATCATGAAGCACAGTAATACAATTCTTATCTCCCCTAAGGGGGGGAAATGCCTTTTGGGTCAGGCTAGAATTGCTAAAATTGGAATTTCATCTTTCAGGCCACAGAGATCATTTACAGTCCTTGTCATGTCTTGTGTTGGCCACAGTCCCAATACACTTCCAAAAAATCAGAGTGATTCCATTTATTTTAATTATATTGACAAATTGAACAACTCAGGCTCAGTATTAAATTTATTTTCCCTGTGGTACAAAAGTGGTCATGTAAATTTTCTGTGGAAAGGGAAAGCTGGAAGCTTCTTTGCTTTTTAAATGTGGAAAAAACTCACAGCAGGGTAGCTCAGGAAAAGGAGGAGCATACAATTACATGTAATTAATTGTGTAAATTTCTGAGTATTTTGATATGAGCTAAGGATGCATTCAATCACATTAAGATGAAAAAAAATTTAAACCTTTACAAAAACTATGATGAAAATATAATAGAAATACTTTGACTATTCAAAAAAACAATGACAAGTGGATGTCATTCATGACAACCAAGGAAACTTCATTTCCCCCCTGGGTTACTGAAGTTTTTTTGGGTTACCCTGGAGAACACTAAAAATCTGTTCACAAGAGCTCCTGAAATTCAGCCTTTGTGAAATTCTTCATGTCTCCATCTCCTCCCACTGCAATATGGAAGAGCTGCAGTAGTATCTGTACGTAATATATGTTACTGCAGCCCCCAATTCCTCATCTTTCATGGGAAACTGTCTAATAAAAGTGAGATAATTAGTGTTAATAATTACTCCATCTATTTATTCTTCTTTTTATTTTCTTCCTTATTTGTTAGGTCTACAAGCCCAGTTTATTTGAAAAAAAAAATTCTTGTTTTAATAACACGCTTGACAAGTATTTACCATCTTACCACTTATTATATTAGATAGCTTCTATGAGCTATTCTCATAGTGCAAACTCATACTTTTCACACTGCTAGTGGTCATACGTGATCATATTTGAGCTCCTTTTCTGTGAAGACCATAAATGTCTGATGTTTTTATTACTGCAGAAATGTGTCATCTTCAGGAAACTGTGTCCACCAAGTAAAAGAGGGTTTTAAAATTATTTCTGTTTACTTGCAGGTAGAAACTATTTAGGCAAATTAGGTAGTGCCTCTAGATCTCTTATTTTTCTTGGTAATTTTCTGTACTCATGCTTTACTTTCATCAGAACAGTTGGCGCTTAAGTACAGATTCTGACTGATAAATTTTCACTGCATTAATACAGCCATCATTACTCTCACCAATTCAGTCATGGCCTTTATGTGGTGTTTTTCCCTTAAAAAATAAAAGCAATCTAAGTACCATGACTAACTTAAACAGGGTAATCCACTGAGGAATTAGATATCTTTACAACAGATCATTTTCCAGATTACTGAAAATTCTTAAGTAATTCTCTTCTTAGACAGATCAAACAAGTTCCTTCAAGTAAAGACTTTTCACATTATTATTTATTAAATGAAGGCATGAAACAGTAAGCAAACATGCACTGAGATTTAACTAGGTATAAAGAAATACATGTGGCTGCACACATACACAAAACCCTTCATTTATAATAGTGGGGTCTCCTCTGAGATATATTTTTTATCTTTTCATTCACTTGATGCTAGTGAGACTTTTAAATCCAAAAGGAGAAATACCTTTATGTCTTCATTTGATTTATACTTTGAATATGGAAAGCTCAGGCCTCACTGTGCCAATAAGAGGAACAAATCATTCCAAAATTCAGAATTTATAAAGAGATACTGTTAACTGCTTATCTTCTTATCCTGTAGCAGTAGTAAGAATGTCATCACACGTCCCACTAGGACATGATTTGAGATGGTATCTTATGTCCTTGTGATGTGCAACTCCTTGTTCGCTATGAACTACAGTTAAAAAAAAAAAAAAGAGTTATTTCCATAATATGTCTATTTCACTTAAAATCTTTTAAAATTGATTCAGAACAAAGGCAAAATGTGAAATGTCAAAGTTTAGCAAGAAGTGAAACTGCTGACACTGGCACATCATAATATACCGACAGGGAATACAGATTGTCATTTCATCCTAAACTGATCAACCTGAAAAATATGAGCTACAATCAGAAGTCAGAATCACTCCCACAAATGCACCATGAGTAGAGGGGACCTCAGTTTGGCAGAGGGACCACAGGTGGTGAACATGAAGATTTCTTATTTATAAAGTTTTCTTAAGATGTCTAAACAATGTCATTATTTTGAATTATACTGAAGAAAAGACAAAATGCTGCTCTGAGAATTCTATATAATATTATACGGATGTTAATTATTTGAGGGTAGAATTTATAGAAAGAAAAAATTTAATTCAATTAATTGTTTGCAAGATATATTTGAAGTGTACGACAAACTGAAGAAATATCTTTTAGTACAGGAAAAAGGAGAGTCCATGTTTTTATTAAGGCAATATCAAGCAGGAATTGTTAATTCCTTGTGTAAGGGCCATGGATGCTTCACAACTTGGCAAAGTCTAGCCCTGATGTCCTCCCTGGTTCTTGGCATGGACCCTGCAGTGCAGTGCCACAAAATTTACATGTAAATAGACAATTACTATCCAAGGAGGGCAACCAGCTCCTACAGTAGGCACTGAAATACTCTGCTATCTTTACATTTAAAAAACAATGTTGTTTAGAATGGTTTTGCTGTTCTTTAAAGCTAATGCGGAATTGCCATGGCACCTACAGCCATGGGGGATGTTCAAATTGCAGGACTGAAATTTTAGAACAGCTGGGAGCTTTAGGGTGGCAATGTGATTGAAAAGGAGATTATATAGGAAATCAGTCTTCTCTTTACCCTTAACATGACTTTGGCAAGCTTGATCACAGTATCCAGCTCGCCATTAACAGGTTTGCAAGGCGCTAATCCAATCGACAGCTGCCTGAAAACAGAGTTTTTTAAAATAGCTCTTACGTTGGCAGAAGACAAGATTTTGGCATTCAGGAACCAGGTAAACAGCTGTACCAGGTACTTAATTAGGAAAAATCAAAACAACAAAAACCCCACACCAAGCCCACCCACACATTTGCACTCACATTTCATGATATTAACCTAAACGTTGGTTTCTATGTTGTTTCACTAGGAAAAAGTGGAATGGGTAGGTATTTTTAGAGGAATGTTGGTCTTTTCATGGCAACTCCTCAGAAAATATTAGAAAATATGCAAAAAGGCAGCTCCAGAGCTCTAGTTAGCAAACAAATAGAGCCCTCATAGTGAGAGCTAAACTTTTCCCAAACCTGTGGGATGCTCTGGTGTGTTAGTTTACCTGTTTTTTTTCAAAAAACATCTAAGATGGAATCTCCTTGAGACTGTATTGTGCTAGGCACTGCACAGTCACAAAGTGAATGACAAACACTGCCTAAACGAGCTTGCAATCTAAAGGCCGAGAGAATATGAGCAGAAAAAGACAAGAAAGGAGTAACAAAGGAATCAAGGTAGCAATGCAATAGAAAATAAAGCATTTTTAAATATTTGATATCAGCATTATGACTCATCCCTTGCATAACCACAGTGGGTTGTTCTTCAAGTAAGTTTCCTATATGTATTATGGCAGAGATTAGTTCTGTGAAAGCCTCTGAAGGAGGATAATCTGGTAGCTCTGTGTATTCTGACAGAGAGATTCTCACATTTATGAAATAAGAGAAAGGGCTTTTGAGGAAGAGGGCCATGACAGAAATAGAAGGCAGTCTCCAAATTCATTTTTAAAAAAAAGCTTTATCAATAATATAATCACATCATTGAGAACAACAAAAAAATGCCCCAAATTAAAGGAAAAGTAATGGAATTTGATGTTTTGAGACAATGAATTTGATCTAGAGAATGGCATTAAACTATTAATGATTTTGAGCTATAAAGAAAAGTCACAGTGATGACGGAACTAAGATGCTGCCAGTGGAATAACTTGGAGACAGGTGTCAAAGGAAGAAAAATACACCAAGAAAACGATTGCAAGCAGCGTGAACCTAAATCATCTCACTTTTGTCTCAGACTGTCAGCATACACGTGGATACTAACACAGATTGATTGACTCATGGTAACTTTTGAAAACTCTGGTAACTTGATTATATGTTTAAGACCTTGGGTAAGGGTAAATCAGACTTATTAGTAACAACAAACTGACCTGTGGTGCTGTTTACTGGGGCAGAAGGGGCTTAAAAATTAAAGGTTTTAAGGAAAAATGAAAATAAAACTTTTGACTGTATTTATTAATAAGCAGCAAATATCACAAAGGAAGGATTTTAAACTGCAGAAAGACAACTCAGAAAAAAAAGAATTTAAATTAAAAATGCTATGTGTTGATATAACAGCACAGACAGAAAGTCAAAGATTGGGTCACCTACGAAATTAAAACTGGACAGTAAAAATGAGGAAAAATGGAAAACACATCTGTGATGTCAACAAGAAAACAGAAAGCTAGAAAAGGAAAGAATTTGCAGGAAAGCATGGCAACCATCATCCCAATTTGTCTCAGCTCAGTTAAAAGTGCCAATTTAGATTCTGTGTTCCAGATCGTCAGTATATTTTTATCTGGGATTTTGGTTCAAGTCATTAAGATTTTCTGCATACTTAAAAATAGCTTCCTTGAAAATTCAGCATGAAATTCTGTTACCAGTGGAGAATTCTGAAGAGAAAAAAAATATTTTCCTTGAATTTTATCTTTTATCTCCATACATACAAGCCCTACCTGGTTTTCAAATGTAACATTTTTAATCTACTCCAGATAAAAAATGGAAGGTTTGGGAGCTTGCTTTCATGTTTGTTTCTTACCTTGTTAAAAATGTTAATGTTAAGCATATACAATGAATTTGTCCATATTTTACTATTTCACAGAATCATAAAACATCCTAGGTTGAAAGGGACCCACGAGGATCATCAAGTCCAATTCCTGGTCCTGCACAGGACCATAGCCAAGAATCACACCATGTGTTTGTGAGCATTTTCCAAACTCTTCTTGAACTCTGTTGGGCTTGGTGCTGTGACCACTTCCCTGGGGAACCTGTTCCAGTGCTCAACCACCCTCTGGGGGAAGACCTTTTCCTAATATCCAACCTTACCTTCCCCTGACTCAGCTTCCCTTGGGTCCTGTTACTGGGCATGACAGAGAAGAGATCAGTGTCTGCCCCTCTTCTTCCTCTCACAATGAAGTCTCCCCTCAGTCTCCTCCAAGCTGAACAGACCAAGTGACCTCAGCTGCTCCTCATATGGCTTCCCCTCAAGGCCCTTCACCATCCTTGTTGCCCTCCTTTGGACTCTCTCTAATAGTTTCATATCTTTCTTATATTGTGGCACCCAGAACTGTCCCCAGCACTTGAGGTGAGGCCATCCCAGTGCAGAGCAGAGTGGCACAATCCCCTCCCTTGCCCAGCTGGCGATGCTGGGCCTGATGCTACCCAGGACACGCTTGGCCCCCCTGGCTGCCAGGGCACTGCTGGATCATGTTCAACTTGCCACAGACCAGGACCTCCAGGTCCCTTTCCACAGGGCTGCGCTCCAGCCTCTCATTCCCCAGTCTGTCCATTCATCCAAGGTTGCCCCATTCCAGGTGCAGAATCTGGCACTCCCCCTTCCTTAACTGCATATGATTGGTGATTGCTCAGTCCTCTAATTTATCAACATCTCTCTGTAGGGCATCTCTGCCTCCAAGGGAGCCAACAGCTCATCCCAATTTAGTGTCATCACCAAACTTTCAGAATATCAGTATGGACAATGACTGTGTCCAAGTCATTGATGAAGCTGTTGAAGAGCAGAGGGCCGAGGTTGGAGCCCTGTGGAACCCCACTCGTGACAGGTCCCCAGTCTGATGTCACGCCATTCACTGTAACCCTCTGTGCCCAACCCATGAGCCAGCTGCTCACCCACCACATGATGTGTTTATCCAGCTGGGAGCCAGACATCTTGTGCAGAAGGACACTGTGAGAGACAGCATTGAAAGCCTTACTGAAATCCAAAAAGATTACACCAACTAGTTTCCCATAATCAACTGGGTGGATTATATTGTCATATAAGGAAAATAAGTTTGTTAAGCAGGACCTTCCCCTCAAGAAGCAGTCTGGCTGTGACCAACAACTGCATTGTCTTTCAGGTGGTTTTCAGTAACTCCCAGAACAATATTCTCCATATTTTTAGCAGTCACTGAAGTGAGACTGACAGGCCTGTATTTTTCAGGGTCATCTCTCTTGCCCTTCTTGAAAAATGGGACATTTTCCAGCTTCCAGTCAACTGAGACCTCTCTGGATCACCAAGACTGTTCAAAAATCATTAAGAGAGGTCTTGCAAAGACATCAGCCAGAACTTTGAGTACTCACGGATGAATCTCATCAAACTCCACAGACTGATAGGCAGCAAATCCTGCACAAATTTGAGGCTGACTGGGAGTTTATCATTCTCACAGTCATGGTCCACCCACGCTCAGGGCTCTGGGACCCCCAAAGCCCATCATAAATGTTGAAGCAAAGAAAGCATTAAACATCTTTGCTTTTCCCAGGTCCCCATTTGTGAGGTGACCATCCTCATCAACTAACAGTTCAATGTTATTAATGGATTGCCCTTTTAAAAACACTTTTTATTGTCCCCCATAGTACTGGGGGGGCTTCAACTCTAACTGAGCTTCAGCTGCACGAGTTTTCTACCTACAGTGGTGATCACCATCTCTGTAGTCATCCCATGTCACCTGACCATTCTTCCACTGGCTTTTTTTGCCTTAGCTCCAGAAGAGGATCCTGCTCAGCCAAGCCAGCCGTCTGCCTTGTCTGCTGGACCTCTGACATTTTGAAATTGCCTGCTCCTGTGCCCTTAGGAGCTGGTGCCAAAAGAGCAACCAGCACTGATGGACACCAACATCTTCAAAAGCATTTTCCCAGGGGACCTTACTCGCCAGTTCCCTGAGCAGCCGGAAGTTTGGTCTTCTCATATCCATGGCTGAAGCTTTGATGGCAGTTTTCCTCCTGTCACCAGAGATTTTAAACTCAACTGCTTCATGGTCTCTGTCACCAAAAAGGCCACCAACCATCACTTCCTGAGATCCTCTTGTTAGCAAGCATCCAATATAGCAGGGCATCTTTCCAAGCCAGCTCCCTTAGTACCTGTACCACAAAGTTATCATCCAGATGTTTTAGCAATCTTCTGGACCTGTTTTTGCAAGCTTTGTAGTGATCCTAGTTCACATTTGGCAAGTTGAAGTCCCCCATAAGGACAAGGATGGATGATTTAGAACTATAGCTTAATTCCTTAAAGAATACTTCATCAGTGTCATCATCTGTCCCGGTTTGAGACAAATTCAGAGGAACATCCGAAATGAATGTCCTCTGATAAAGGCAGGTTATGGTCACCCCTCCCCCACCAGGTTTGGAAAGAATTTTCCTTAGAGCAAAGTGAAAGAAAAAAACCTATTTATTTAACAAGTAAAGTGCACACAGGCATGAAAAAAAAGAATAATGCTTAATAATAAAACCTCTTGCTGTGGAAAAAACCTGGGTAGATTTCAGAGTCCTTTGTGCGTGTGGCTTTCTCCTCTCTGGAGCTGGGATTTGGCGTGGGCCCCTCTGGGCCAAGGTGTAAGATCTCCCGGTGTATTATGGTGCTATTGAACAGTCCAGAAAAGCAGAAACCAAAGTCCCAGGGCTCCATACTTTAGCTAACGAACAAGAAGCTAACTAAAGAGCAAAAGGAATGTAACTCTCTCCCCTGCTGCAGAAGTGGAGCAGCCAGGCAGAAGAAGCTTGCAGCTATCTTTGTTTTTGAACACAGCGCTGAAGGAATTCCACCACTTCCTCCCCCTCTCTCTTAAGGTACAGAAAGGCACAGGATTCATGTCTGGGCAGAGAGCAGATGAGAGGGAATACAGTCACCCCAGAACATCATCCTAGCTGAGAGGCCTATCATCCCACAACAGTATCTGCTCTTTTTTTTGTCCTTTAATCCTCACCCAGAGGCTCTCAGCTGTGCCAATGACAACTTCAACTTCCAGCACTCAAACTTTGTCATCATTCAAAGGTAACAACTGCTTTTATATATATTTTTGCTTGCTACTCTTCATTTTTATGCCATAAATACGGTTTTCATCTGTTTAAATAACTATCTTTTTTGCCATCTCTTAATGAGTTAGTCAGACAATCATACACTCTGACGAAACCGCTAGTTTCTTCACTAGTTGTCTACTGATAAGTTTATTTTCCAGATCATCATCTGCTACTGAAATTTTGATTTTCTAGTCATGATCTCTTGTTAACAGCAAACAATGACTGTCATGACATAAAGCACTGCCATTTGCTCACTGCTTACATTAGGAGAGGTTTTCTTACCAACACGTTTGTTAAACTGTGCACATGAAGACTAAGGAATTAATTAAATTTCCCTCACTCAGGCTCACGGAAGGCTCAAGCCCATAAAACAGAGGTTCATTTGTGATTCAGCCCAGGTATCTCTTGCAGACACAATGACCCTTTAAGCATCTGCAGCCTTCCTCTCTTTGATATTGCCAGAAACACCAAGTGAGCAGTTTTGCACTGCATGGCATCATTTATTTCAGGATATAAACACTACAAAAAATACACACATCCTCATCAATGGGCTAAATCTAAGCCCAGTTTCCAAGAGAGTCAAAGCCACGAGTCCTTGTGGTTTCAGGTGTTAGTCCTTTGTGTCAGTCTTCATCCTCATAGACTCCCTGAAATATATCAGGACTGTTTCTTTATACCCATTATCTATCCACCAGAGCTAGCATAAAGCAAAGCAAACTACTTGGGATTTTACCAAGAGAATGAGGCTCCTTTCACGATTTGCATGTTACAATAATTCTCATCTGATTTCAAGCATACAACAGTCTGCAATACTTTACATCAATGAAAATATCTCTGGAACGGCCTTTTGTCCCTCTTGTCTATCACCTATCAAATTAATCTTGAAAAATTCCCTTCCCCCAGCATATACTTTCATAGTTTTTGTTCTAAACCAAAAATACACCAGTTAATGTAATGATTACATGATACCAGCTGTCCACATCCACTGGCTCATTTAGATTTGTCTCTAAAAGCCACCTGACCTAGTGCATCCACACAGAGTAGAGAGGATATCAAGCTAAAGGAAGCACTACATGCCTGATTCTCCCATCCCAATCGATGTAGCTGTCACTGCTTGCACAGCTCCACCAACTGTTCTTTGGAAGAAGGAAAGTGAGACAGAGTTTGTGATTCTGACTCTGCTCATTTTTAGAGCACTATCCCCATCTCTTTACTAAGAAATAAGACTGAAACCTCTGCATGTTACTGCTTTCCATCTGCAAGGCAACAGAAGAATGTGAAGAGTATATACAATACTTGTTTACAACAAAATAGTAAAAGTTTATAGGAAACCATCTGATAGTATATAATATACAAAATTGAATAAACCTAAATGTATTTTCTCATAGATAAAACAGATCTTGTACTACGGGTTTATACTAACACTAGAAATAAGATTGCTTAAATAAAGATGGGAGGGTTAAAAGAGCAGTGTATTTTTTAGGCAACACGGAAGCAGAAATGTGCTTGCTGCTGAAGAGGGTGCTAATGATTAGATGCTAACCCGAATGGAAATAAAATATAAATGAATTGCAAAAGAAAAATTCAAGGAAATCATAAAAGCAGCAAATGGTGTGGTGAACTTTTCTAACTCAATGTTGGAATATTTTTTGTGTTCTGTGACATTCAAATGTTAGAAAAGTACAACAGATATTTTCCAGGATAACAACTGAACTCAGGTTTCTAAAATTATTGCAACGTAGAAGACCAAGAATTTTGTGATTTTCAGACATAAGAGAAACTGATTTCTTTCTGATTCAGAACAGACTTTGCCTGGGTCCAGAGAGCACATGACATCATATCCCTCACTGAGCCATTTCCTCCTCTAGAGGATACACCAAATTTTGGACCACTGGTTGTTCTTCCATGTCTTGCTGCAATACTGAATACTGGCAGAAAATACATGTTTGATTGCCCTGCCACCCACACCTCTGAGAAGCCTAGCTCCTTGCTGTTGATAACCTCCTTGTAGATGCTGAGGGATCTCAACTCCAGGCTGTGCAAGCCCCATTCCCTCAGGCTGTATCTGCAAGGCAAGTGATCCAGCCCCAACCATTCTGGGAGCCCTTCACTGAATCATCTCTGATTTATCCACATCTTTCTCCTGCTGGGGCACCAAAACTGGTCAAGGTAAAGCAGCTATGTTCTAATGAATGCTATGATCATCTCCCTGCACAGGACACCCGTACTCCTTTTCATACAGTGATCAGGAGTTTGGGATTTCAAAAGAATCTGTGAGTGGAAATATAGAATCTCAAAAAAGAGACAACATACACCTTGGGCAAAACTTCATTTTTGGATTTGCTATGCAACAGTCAACTTGTTCAAAAATTTTAAGACAAGCAGTACCTCACACTGTTGTAAAGCAACTGGATTAATATGCTACCAGGATAAATCAACTTTGCAAAATCCCTCAGATAAAGAGATTTCTTCCAACACAACCCTAGCAAGTTTCTGACTACAAGTGAGTCTCCAGCACCTGCAGTGATGAACGGCACAAGAATGGAAACTCCCATTCTGCAAGTCTTAAGGTCTCAAAACATATTGTGCTAACTCTCATCAAAGAAATACGAACAAGCCTATGTCATCCCTGACAATTTGTTTTCTTCAGGAACTGCACTAGCTAGAGCCTGCTTTTTCTTCTCCGATCCATTGTTTGGAAATGAAATTAAATTTCTCCCTTAACTCATGTGGTTATGCTCAGTCAAAAGTCATATTTCTTCCAGTTTACAAGGGAATCAGTTTCTGCTTGAGGAATTACCACCCAAACGTATCACCTATACCTCTGCTGCTATCACTGCTGGATTCCTGCTGAGGGACAGGAATATGACAAAGATGGCTCTGAGACTGCCGCTCTGCTGTGCTAATTAGGAAGGCAACTCGTATTTTGATTAGATAAATCTTGTATTTTCTGAAGATAAAGAGAGTGAACAAGGAGCGGCCAAAGGTAGGGAGGTGGATGATGGGCATCATTCATATTACCCAGAGGAGGAACACCATGACAAAGCAGCAAAGAAGGACAAAGCTTCAAGAGGAGAAGTATCAGGGTAACATGAGAGAAATATGAGAGAATATTTCAAGCATGTAAGAGATGGATGGTAGGCCAATGAGCATTCCTGAACTTTTGCTAGTTCTTGCCACTCTCCAGTTTAGCAACAGAGATCACAAAAGCAGAAAGATATCTTTTCTAGGATGAAAAATACTGTATAAAAATACCATGAAACAAAAAAAATTACCTCAGTGTTATTTGTGCTTGTATGCCAGGATTGCCAGGGAGAGTTTGTAAGCTACTGTCTTCCTTTTGTTTTAACAATAAACATTTTTATAACATTTAATCACCTCTGTTCTGTATGAAGATTTCCATTAAAGCCAGACAATAAATACCCAGCAGTTCTAGGCTTCTGAATTGAAGCACATAGGCAGAAAGCTGATTCTACAACTGTTTTTTTTCTGCTTACAAGCATTCAACAGGTGCTCTGTGTTCACCCTGCTTTACATGAAGTCAGTCCCCAAAGTATGCACGGGCAGACAAAAATTAAAAAATGCTAAAGAAACCCGAGATGCATCACCTTTCCTAGGCCACATCTATGGCCCACTCACTAGATTGTATATGTACAGCTATACCACAATTCAAATACATCTGTACTCAAAACCCCTAAAAGATTCTAGAGACACAATGCTAGATTCCCTGGTCAGGTGAAAGTCAGAAGTCACCACAAAATTCAAGACAGGATTTTCACACTTTAAGAAATCTTCCTGGCTCTAAATATTATGCCAGCTAAATTCCATTTTGGAGGGAAAAAAAAGGGATTTTGTATCTTATTTATTATCTTTCTTTTTTACTTTTACATTTATTCTTAACTGATTTCAATTAGGCTGAAACACTCACTACAAAATATTGAAAACTTTCTTTAACTAAACCAGAATGTCACTCTAGATTTGCACTGCTCTCCTTCCGTTATTCATTCTGTAATATTTATTCCATCTATGATCAGCAATAATTCATACAGTTAGCATCTCCCTTCCTGTTCAAAGCTTTTAAGTTTACAATGCTTAAAAAAAGAATAATGGCTTATTGTTTCTTTCATCATGCAGAAGAAAAGGAAATGTTTTTTGCTGAAGTTGGCACAGTAACACAAGTGTGGTGGTTTTTAACCTCTCGTGTTTCGTCAGTTGTCTGCAGACCTGGATCTTTTCAGGATTTGAAAAGGTGTAAGTATTTTTTACTCTTGTTAATTTTCAAAATCATCATAGTCTATGATCTCCATAGCAGTTCCTTCTTGTTTATTCTCATTATTGTGCTAAACCAGGCCTTATTTAAGTTAAATAGCATTGCATTCACATCATAAAATCTACCAGAGAAGTGCAGGGACAACACTTCCAATTGTTATAAGTCAAGCAGATCCACAAAACACATTGCCTAACTGGCAGGACTAATCTCTCCCACCACACTTACAGACACAGATGTCCTGGTTTATTTAAAATAACCCTAAGCGAAACAGCACAATTTGCAGTGTTTGGATTTTTTTAAAATGTGTGCATTTTACTGGGAGGCATTTGATTACAGGAATATCTCAAATTTTATTCCTGTGGTGACAATGCAAAAATAGCTATAGGAAATCGTATCAGCTGAATTATGTTTTCTCCCTCAGCACACCAGGACAGTCCCCATCCAGACCATTTCCCAGATGTTCTTGCCTGAAAATTCCACTGAACCTCCGGATTCAAAGTGATGAGAACATTATTTTGTACTAAAAAGACATGGCTGAACTGAATTATACATTTTCCCTAACAAATCTCTGTTCCTGGCAGGAGAGGAGGGGGATAACATTCACACATGCATAAGAAAACTCTTAGAAGGCAAAGCAGCTTAAGTTATGAGGAATAGGGGTATGTGGTGGGTATTAAAAGAAAAAAAAAAACAACATTTTCTCAGTGTCAAGTTCAAGTGAAATGTCAATCAGCAAAATCAAAATCTCACATATGGTACTAGGGTCTTGTACAAGGAACCTTATGATTTCACTTAAGCATGTCTGAAGGCCACCCATGTTCTTGCCAGGATGTGTATAATGAATAACAGAATTACAGCACACAATACGAATTATTCCATTTTAGAAGGAATTAAGGGAAACGGAACATAACTTTCTTAAATATATGGGGTAAACTACAATGTGATACACATGACAAATTGACTACATTTGAGCAACAATCTAATGCCTCTTTCATATCTCACTTTATAGATATTATCCCCATATTTACATGGAATCCAAATGAAGGCAAAAGAATCACAGTGAATTAGAGATTAAACGCCTAAAATTTCAGAATTATACTGGGCATCCTTCAGTAATGGGAACTAAATCATGGGCAACTGCTGGACAAGATGAAAACTTCTAAGAATGAGTTTTGACTTACGATGTAAAAAACATGGGGATTCCTCCTTTGTGCCTGAAGATTTTTATAAAGCCTGTATTCTCAGTGGAATCATAGAAAAAAAAGTAGACTGATGAGAGGGCGTGCAGGAAAGGACATCTAGTCCAACCTCCTGCTCAACAGCACCATATTCAAAGCCACAACAGATTGCTCGGGGCCCTGTCTAGTTCAGTTTTGACAATCTCCATGGATTAAAATTCTGCAACTTTACAATGAGTTTAGTTTTTAATCTCCTACACCAGATAAAAGAGTAAAGAAATGCTAAGAGTAATTAACATCATAGGATAAAAAACTCTGAAGTTTGACATTTAGCCTCCAAAATTTGCCTGCTGACCTGCCTCCACAAGCAGATAGAAACAAGTCTATGAAGTTAAGCACAAAGTCAATTTTAGTAAAGCCCGTTTCTGCACACATAATAAACTTCAATTACCTCCAGTGAAGACAAAACTAAGTTCGTTATTTCCTTTCAGGCTAATATACTTTATAAAAAGTCATGTAAAGATCTTTTTCCTATCATATTTAGTTGTTATTTAAAGGAATAGCTTTGCAATGCAACTATGTTCTTACGATACTCAACTAATAGTATTAATGTATCAGCCTGGCTCCCATAAGCTGGCCTATTATTGTTCCCTCTGCTTAAAAATTCTTATAATGGTCTACCTGCCCTTAGACTTAAGCACTCAGCTGAGTAAGACGCACTTTCATTTTGGATTCCTGAAACAAAATTTCTTTGCTTATACCAATAAAAATTACTTTGGTTTAAAAAATTTATTTTTAATAACAACATCTGTATAGATATTTGTAAAAAACCACAGAAATTGCCTTTTAAAAGTTTAAAGAAAGTATTAAACCAAATTCTTATTAACTCCATTTGACTGGTTAGTAAGCTCCAACACAATTCTAAAACTCCGTTGTAAACCATAAATTATAGTATGAAATTCTAGAATTTTAAATGCCAGAAAGTCCTACGCATTGCTAAATTAAAACATATAGAATCACACTGTGTTGTAAATGACAACGTACAATGAAATGTGCACAGGAGAATTTCCCAGGGATTTTAATCTTTCATTTCTCAGAAAAAAATCTTTTTAAAATGGCTGGTTCCTATGGTTCTGTAGTTACAGCAATGAAAACACTCAAGTTTTGCTAAATTTTCTCCTGGCAGAATCTCAGACATAAATCTGGTCAGATATGTATAAAATAATAAACAATAATAAAGAAACATAGTTATCATTACCCACTTCTGTGTAAATAAAAGACTTGCTGAAAAAAGAATTAATGATTCCTATTAAAGATAGCAATACCTGTGCTCAGGATTTTGTAATTCTTGTTCATCAGCTGAAGTCATTATCTGGAAAGTAACATGCAATGTAAGTAAACAAACAGCATTTCATTTAGTCAGTCCACCTGCCGGAGCTTGTTTATAATTTAGAGAAGACACGTCTTCATGAAGATAGATGTCCACGGCCTCGATAAAGAGGTAGATGGATTCATTCTCTGTGATAGCCTTCCTGAGAGCCAATATTAAATAAAAAAAAAATTACAGATTTGCTCTCATCAGCTGTTTCTGAATTTGTTCACCAGAGCAAATCATCTTACTTATTATCATCAACTGGAAAACAAAAACATATTCCCAAGCAGACATAAACACACAACCTCAACTGTAAAAGAAGAGGAAAACAAAGGAAAAAACAAAGGGGAAAAAAAAGGACTTGTGCCACAAAAAGACTATCAAAGAAACTTCAGATTAGATAATCTGAAATGGGATTTTTGGCTCTTGGTTTCCCTGTGTGGAAGGTTTCTATCAAAATGCCACTGGACTATATCCAGCCTGCCTGCCAGGAGTGCTTAATTGAGCCGTTGTAACTGCTGGAGCTTTGAAAGGTCAAGAGAGCAACAAACTATCTAGACTGCCAGACACCACCTCACACACCATTGATGGGAGAGTAGTTGTGCTACCCACGATAGAGCATCTAAAACAGGCAGTCTGCTGCACCAGGCGAGCAGGCGCGGATGGCAGACAGCGCGAACATGCCTTCTTGACTTTAGCTTTCCATATGTGCTGCAGAGAAGTCACGATTTCAATTTTGCACATAAAACATCTTCTGCTAACCCTTCTGTTACCCCTTCTGCTACTTTACATCCATCCACAGGCTAAACAATGCAGACATCAAAATGCACATCACAAATACTTAACTGGAAAACAAACTTTAAAGTAACGCTACTGTTAGAGGCAGAACATTGGGGTCCCTGCAAGATCTGGATTTTTTTTGGTGCCATATCCATGCACAACATTTGCATGTCCCATTTCTTTAACTAAAGACATTCAAGCCACCTTCTTCTAAATATCTTAATTTTTGCATGTAGGTCTCCACCCCAAGCATAATAAATTGATTACTTAGACCACATGCCATTAGTATCTTTTACCCAGAAGATTTCTCTAGCTACACAGGTCTCCTGACATCTAATTAAATAAGAACTATGAATATATGTGGCAGAACAGGGAGGAAGTTATAAATAAGTCCCAAAAGCCTGGAAACACACACACACACACAAGGTGTGCAGAGGAATCCAAGAATTAAGTATGTACCTACATAAATCAGAGAAGCCCAATCAAGTATCTTGTTAACTCTGTACTGCCCTGCGTAGATTACTGCTCCTACCATTAGCACCTGTTATGGCAGCATTAGCTTCATTCAAATTCTGCACTGAAAAATAGCCTTTTTTTTTTTTTATATATCAAGACCTGTAGAGTAAATGATGAATATGGAATAGAAAAACTCAAGTATTCTTGATCATGAAGTTATCGGGGTATATTTTTTTTTTCGAAGTCCATGCTGGTTCTCATCACTGAGGTAAACTGCCTTGTGTAGCATGAGGTTGATCAGTGCATTGCCAGGAAACAGGTCATTACCATGGCCATTTCCTTCAGATGGAAATAAGCTTAAACCAAGACCAAGAGATGAATTTACAGATTTCATCATGACTTAGTGTTATCAACACACTCAGAAGGCAGGTCCTGTGAAAGACTTCCTTCCCTCCTTCCCGATGCTGTCTCACAAATGGAAAAGTAGCTGAGAGGTTCAAAGCTCCCTCAAGCAGTTTGGGGGGGGGCATGCTCCACACATCTCTACCCTTTGCTTCCACCTTCATCTTCCATCTTGTAAGAAGTCATGGAAAAAAACCCAAAAAAGGGAGCTACGATAAAAACACACAAACAAAACACTCAGCACTGGTGAGGACACGCCTGGAGTGATGTGTCCAGTTCCTGGCTCCCCGGTAACAGGGAGACATGAACATTCTGGAGAGAGTCCAATAAAAGGCCACAAAGATGATGAAGGGACTGGAGCATGTCTTACATAAGGAAAGGCTGAGAGAGCTGAGACGGTTCAGCTGGGAGAAGAAAAGGCTCAGGGGGATCTTTTTGTATATAAATACTTGAAGGGAGGGTACAAAGAAGATGCAACCAGGCTCTTCTTAGTGGCACCCAGTGACAAGACCAGAGACAGTGGGCACAAACTGAAACACGGGAGATTCCCTCACGACATGAGAACTTTTTACCATGAGGGTGGCTGAGCACTGGCACAGGTTGTCCAGGGAGGTTATGGAGTCTCTCTGTCCTTGGAGATACTCAAAAGTGGCCTGGACATGGTCCTGTGCCACTGGCCCTGCCTGAGCAGAAAGATTGGATCAGATGACCTCCAGAGATGTCTTCCACTCTCAACCAACCTGTGATTTTGTGACAAGTGTTCACAAGGCTGTTCACCCACACCATCTGTGTATACAATTTTTAAGTACTTTGATTTTGTTATTTTTGCTTCGTGTTTGTGAGGTGAACCTACTAGTCCTGCCAACCCAGGCCAGTTTTCACACTCCACTTCTCTTACCCTCTACTCCTTAAACAGAAATAAACTTCTCCTTTGCTATTTCATCACCTGGAGCCGTTCACTGGGGTTGGTTTCTAAATGTCAAAAACTGTTTGACTTCACAGGGCTTTCTCTCACACATGCCTCAGGCACAAACCTGCTTCTCAAATGATGCACTCACCATGATCCTCTTCCACAGTAAGAGATATGCTCATTCCCTTCCTTCATTGTGTTCAGACACCACTCAGCACTAAACCAGTGCAAAAGGATCCAGATAAATTACAGCCATTGACTTGCCTCAATTTTTTTGTTGGAAGTATCTATTTCTAAAAGTTATTTCCTGAAGGGAGAAACCTTGTCTTTAATCTCCCAGAGCTCCACGCACCCCAGGACCCTATGTTATGAACAAGGTATTCTGAGCTCTACATGAGGGACAGCTGATCCACTGCTCACAGACTCACATACATAACAGGGCCTACACCTTGTGCCTCCATCCTTGGCTTCCACAGAGCTCCCCACCTTTTTATTGACTGTTCATGTGTTGGATTGTGGAGGCAGAGGTAGGGGAAGGTCAGATAGACTATAAATACCTTCAATATACTGTCAAAAATAAAAAAGGCTCTGGCTTCACTCACTGAAATTCAAATTAAAGACAGGAGGCAAGGAAATAGAAGTGATATGAAGGTCAAACAGTAACATCATTATTAAAGAATCTATTTCACATAAACTACAGGAGGTTAGATTAAACACTGTTTTATCTCTGGGGAAAAGAAGTATGGTCACTACAGTTGTGCAAATCACTAACTGGAAAGTACACTGGGTGTCTTGGGAGTAACACAGAAATGACCAATCCTTTCCTCTGCATGGGTTTATTAAGGTTTTCCTCTCTAGTGTTTCCCTATTCTAAACTGAAACTGTTTCAGGAGCCATTCTGCTACAGGATCGAAACCAGCAGCTCTCCCAGGCTTCCCTTGGGGAAATCCCAAAACTCATACGCAGTGCTTAAAACACAGCTGCGATGTCTCTGAGCTAGTCATGGGGAATGATGCCATACAGAATGACCCTCATTTTTCCAATTTAGGAAAAGAAAACTGTATGGCTTCTACACTTTGGCTGCTTGCAGAGAATCTACAGGAAAAAGGCTTGCTAAGGGTGACTATTTCACAAATCTACATCCAGCTCTGGATGTGAGCCCATCTATCTTCATGTATAAGCACTTCTTTCTTCCACATAAGAGTTCTTCTCACTAAACACACAGTTTTAGGCATGAATAACTCCATTCCTTGTGCATCTGTACAATATTTACAGTTGAAAATTAACCAAGTGCTATTGTCACTAGAAGCAAATCAAGCGTCTCCTAAAATTTAAAGATAAAGAATTAAAAGGTCAAGGGATTTGTCAAAGGACAGACTCATGGCTCTGAAGTAAGCCTCAGAGACTGAATTTAATTTGATTGCCTTTCAAGTCTGTACTTCAAGTTACACTCACGAGTTGTACAACTTATCTCTCTGAACATAGCATTAGATGTTGTTGCCTTAGGTTGCACTAAGGTGAACATGGAAAAGTCATTCCAAAATCTTACGGTTAAAAGTTTAAAGTGTTCTGCCACAGGTAATTTGCAGAACTATCTTTGTCATAATAAACATACAATTCAAGGGAGAGATTCTCAAAAAAAGCAATTCTGATTTATCATTTTCAGATACATTCTCATGTCAATCCACAGTATGATGAAAACTACTGTTGCTAAACAGTTACAAGTGACTCCCTCCGATCTTAAACATCCTTTTCTCCCTTCACTCAGCTTCTGAAATAAGGTAAGTACCAATGACTCAGAATAAACATATCATTGTGTTCTCCTTACTGATTTCTAGGACTTACAATAGCATATTTCTAGAATAGCTGGGGTTTTCCCTCGACACAGCAAAATTAGCCCTATCAGCAGAATGCCTGTACACACAGAATTGGGATTTGTCTGATTCATGAAGAGCAGTCAAAAAGTAACTCTTCTCAAACCTGAATGACATTTGACTGCTTCAAGATATTCCTGTCCTTTAGAAATTTAGCAGATAGATTTTAATACTTTTTAGAAGATAATTCTGCCCAGCAGGAGCCATGAGTATAACTGGCATTTATCAACATCATACTTAATATTCCATAAGAAGTGCTCCATCCTGCAAGAGGACATAGGCAAACTCAGCGGAAGTGAAGATTTAATTTAAATAGACAAGTTCAAAACTTTTGCCTGGAGAACACAAGTGACAAATGCTGGATTTCCAAGGCAACCAAAACATATGCTCTGGACATCACAACCAATTCCCTGGACTTATAAAGAGGTTTCCCACTCTTTGTAAGGATATTTTCCAAGAAAAATATCTATGGAAATCAAAAAAGGCTAAGTTTTGAGTTTCTTAGGAAAAACTGATCTTCTGAAAAACTGTCTTCTTAAAAACTGATCGCAAAAGTCTGAAAGTTGCATGCAACAGAGTGAATGAAATTAAATGATTTTTCCTAAATGATGAATCACCAAGAAAAATTCTTGCTGCCTCTGAATTACTCTGCTAAAAAAATAGCTTTCCAATGGTTAAGTTTTTCGCAGAGGAAATCCTCATTAACCCTACACTTACCTTCACAGTGTTGGATTATGCTAACACAACAGAGCCCAGGCACGATTGCCGTCCAGAAGGAGTGACGAAACACGAAAGGTGTCCCATGCCTGACGGGGTACAAGGCGGTGCCATCAGCTCTGGCACATCTCCACCAGGGCCTCGGGAGGGCAGGAGGGATGTGGCTGGAGATGCCCAGCACCCACAGCACTGGCAAGGCCCACCTGAAGGAGGAAGAGCAGATGCTCTGCAGCCACAGGGAAATGCTCTGCTGGGCAAAGTGTAGCCTGGGAGCACAGGAGAGCCTCCCAAACATGCAAGCACCGTCTAGAGTCCCATCATCCCCTATGTGGAACTCAAAAGACCATTGGGAGTAAGTTTTAGATGCTTTTGTGTTGGGAGGGTAATGCAGACTACAATCTACCAGGCATCTGTGAAAATGAGCTCCCTCTTTCTACTTCATTTTTGATGAACTACTCCAAATCTGGTTTGGTTTATTTATTTATTCACTTTAACCAGAGGTTTACTTCGCAAACAAACGGGAAAAGCCCTAAACAAACAAATTACTGGCACAAATGAGACTGCTGGGCCTGCAGCTTTTTACAGTTTCCTGTATTTATGAAACTAAATTGCTTACTATAGTTAAACAAATCTATTTTGCCAGGTATGTGGCAAAGAATGCCTAAAAAGATACTACATGTTTATTTCATCAGTCATAAAGACCTTAATAAGGATCTACCTAAAGTTTTAAAATGTAATGCGAAAGACTCTGTGCATCCCAAGTTAGACCAATTATGAAAATACTAATGGAATAGGAAAGGACCACTGCTACCTGGTTTTATTACTAATTTCAAAAATGTAGCTTTTGTCACTGTGTCATGACACTTTTGTTTTTATTTTTAATATGAAGTGCTTGTAAACCCCAGCTTTTTTCTGTTGATAGCTGGTTCCTAAGCAGTATTATCTTCGTTAGCTGAGGCTGGTGGGAGATGGTATCAAAGTTGATTATCAGTGCTGTCAGATATCTAGACGACTTATGCGCTCAGAATAAGCTAATAATCCAAGCTTGTTTATACACAGGAACAAAAAGAAAGCAAAGTAGAGTAGACACCAAGTGCAAAAGCTGGTAGTCTGTGGCATTTTGCTATTAAATTCAACCAAGTTAGAGTATCACTTCAGATACTCACATTTCTGCAAATGTGTGTGCATGCTCACGTGGGCATATGCACGTGCATACGAAATGCAAACAATGATCACATACAGTTCCACTTCTCTATTACTCTATTTAAAAATTGAGTTTTAAGAGATGGATTTACTGAATTCCTCTAAGAGATGCTTTAATGATGCTATGTTTCTTTTCATCAGTAGTCTCCTTCCTAGGATAAAAATCAAATTTTATATGCACAGCTAAAATGCCTTAAACCTGTTTTAAATTGCTTTAAATTAATAGTAAACTTAAACACTGAAATTCTTCACTGTCACTTCTCACTCACTTTGTCCTTCAGTGACTCAAATAATTGTGTGGGAAGATAAAACAAATGCCTTTTCCATAGTGCAGAGCATATGGCTTCATGAACAACAGATCTGTATAGACTGAAGTTTCACATTGATTTAGCTTTTATTGAACAATGAAAGTGTTCTTCAAGTTTTATGTACACCATCTATTCTATTTTACTTATCACTGAGTAAAGCAAACATCTTGGTTAGTCTGCCTTCCAAAATAACACCAAAAAAGTCCATCCCTATTTTCCCCTGAACTATCTTGCTCTAAAGAAAAACGAAGAAAAAACACAAATTATAGTTTAATTTGCACTTAGTGACACATTTTGTTTGAGCAGATCATTACACTGCAGTTTCAGGGACCTGCAGAGATATCAAAGAGAACAACAGAAAAAAAATGAAATGGAAAAACTCCAACTCCACACAATTCATGGTGGACTCCTTAATTTTTCTATTGATGCTATTTCACTTTGCACAACTATGTAGTAGAAAAGGGACTGGAATGAGATGGCCCACCTGCCTGGGAAAGGTGTCTCAAACATTAAACTACTTTCTAATACTTCCATATGTTTTAGAAGCTGAAACAGCATCAGAGAAAGAGACTGAGATTTGAATCCAAAGCTCTGACACCATTTTTCAGTCATCTAGGTTATTTTCAAGACATTTTAACATTTCAGACTTGCTTGCTGTATAAACCAGGAAGTAACTCCACAGGATACAATGGAATGAAGAGCAAAATGCAAAAATCTGTTAAGAGAGATTTGCAATGCTTTACAAATATCTACATGTAACCAATTAAAAAAAAATAAGCTTCAAAGTTTGACACTCTCTTTTGCTTTATAATCTTCATACACAAGTAAACATTCTATAGCATAATCGCTGCAATGCCAGTGATGTGGCTTACTGCTTTGAAAAAACTTTGTTCTTTTCAGCTCCCTAGCTTAGTTTGTGAAAGTTTGTGCAAGTCATACACACACAAATAAGTTCAATGTGCAGACAGCTGCACTTAAATTATTTTCCTGAATGTCTTCAACATTTCTTGCATCTCAAAAACATAGCTGGTTGGAATTTTAAAAAGGAAAAAAAAGAGGAAAAGAATCCAAAATAACTAAATTAATTCCTTGAAATGTGTTGTAGAACCCAGACTGCCATAAAAGGTCCTTTCATACTTCAAAGAGCAACTTCAATAATCAAAACAAAACATTTGCAATTGCAAGTTATATGCAAAGAATGTGCCACTTTTTAGCATGTGAAATTTATTTTGATGTCCTATAGTAGAGTTCACAGATATTTTTCAGTGCCATTTTTCCCCAAAGCTCCTCAGATTTGGACTCAGTCACAAATGTGTGTGGGTGAAAGAATCCATCAATTTTGCTTACAATGTAGCACTTGAACCACAGGCTGCAAACTTTTATGTCAGCTAACAATGTCATGCAACGGTGTAGAGCTATTAGTGGTTTTCTTCTGGTCTTCTCTGACATCATCAACTTGTTTCAAACACTGTTCTACACGCATACTTAAGTAAAGAGCGTCAGATCTTAATGTGGGTTTGTTTGGGTTTTTTTTTAAGCTAGCTCTTTTGATGGACATTGCAGTACATTACAATGACATTCTTTGAACTGTACAAAAAAAATGGTTTGGCAACATCCCCACACAATCTATTAAGGCCAGTTCCATAAGCTCCTTGTAGTCTATCTACATTACAAAGTATGAGAAAAATTCTGAATTATTTGGAGGCATGGGTTTACTTAACTCCAAAAGTCCAAATAGCCTCATAACGCTCAGCAGTTAAATATTTTCAGTATCACCACAATGTGATAAACAGGACAAGGAAAGTAAATTCAATTTTATCTAGCAAACAGTATCTCACTATTTGAAGAACTTGAAGAAAAATGTCCTATTTAAAAAGCAAGAGAATGGGTGAATACTAAAGTTCAACCACAGACAAAACAGTACTGAAAGAAATTAAAAGCTGCTCAATAAACTCTGAGACAGGAACATTAAAAGTAAGTAACAACTGAGAAAAATTAACCCTTAGTTTACATCTTACCGCTTCGTAATCCTCGCTGCCAAAAAGGTACATAGTTACACCTTCACAGTCACCAGTTGCTTAGAGCGCCCGGTCGCCTGAAGTCAGATCTTCCACTGCATCCTCAGCTCCCGTGTCCCAGCCGGGCAGGCTTCCTAGGCTGCTTTCCCACGCCTGGGCTGCTCCTGAGGCACCGGGGCTCTCGGGAACAAACTCGGAGTTTGCTGCGAGGGCCGCGGGACCGGCGGGATGGAAACCAGCGAAACTCCGCGGG
>WEIT01018860.1:108802-160916 GCA_013389985.1 Dryoscopus gambensis | reverse complement strand
TTTCATCTGTTGCAGAGTTAAAGTTGTGCTCCTTAGCTGGATGGATGCTGCCTTCTGGATGCCAGAGAGTGCTCTCCCATACCGGCATGCTGAGGAAATGGCTTTAACAGCTCCTCCAGTCCCCAAGAAATTCTGCTATAATCACTCAGTACTTCTGAGACCTCTGCAAGACTGGTTTAAATCGGCCACTGAAGTTCCTGAGAAGCACAACTAACAGATGGAAAGTGGGATTGCATAAATCTTGTCTCAGGAAATAAACCTAAAAAATCAGAGCTGTTATACAAAGACTGTCCATACGCTTTAATACTNNNNTTAATACTCAGCAGCTTGTTTAAATATAAGCTGATGCCATGAGCAGCAATGCAAACATTTAATCTGTCAGTCAGAACATTTTCAAATCATCATTGTCACAGAACACTGGTTGCTGTTATTAAGCAGTTACGAGTACAGTATAAGCCACAGGCTTTTGGGCTGTGTACATGCAGCACCGATGATGCAAAAAAAATTGTAAAGAAATACTGCACTTGTAACGAAGGACTTTAGGGATCAGTAATTAAAATATTGCAAGGTTTTATATATTCATATGTAATTAGACTATGTATTTTCTAAATTCTGACATCTTCTGTATTTTGGCCCATAGCAAAACAAAAAGTACAAATATTGAAATAAAGCATGGCAGTGGTTTAATAGTCTATAAAATGGATATGTGAATGCTATTTAAGTTTCAAGGCACTTTCCCTCCTGTCCTTATACAGCCCTTTTTTTTTGTGGCAGCTCCACATCAGGGATCCTAGGAAGCAAATAGCAGAATTTGCCCTTTCAAGTTTCTGAATTCCTAGGCTTGTTCACTGCTATGTGAAAACAGAATAAAAAATATCAGCAGCAAATATGTATTTCACTGATGCTAAAAACACAAATTCAGGTAAATTTGGGTAAATTGGAAAAAGGCAGGGTGCCACTTCGCTGCATAGAGGGTGAGGAAAGGATAAAATGTCCTTACACTTTCTGGCAGTTACTGAAGTTTCCATACTTCAGAATTTCTACGTTACAATAACTGTGTTGGTGGTGAAAATGTATCAGTGGTTCTGCAGTAAGTATTCTTTTATTTCACCCTCCTATAACATTTTAATTAACTTGAATACATCAGGGGTCGACTTGTTCCAAGGGACATCCTGAAATGTGGCAATTTAGAAAAACGTACCCATAAAACAGTTACCTGACGTTCTGGTCAGTTATACAATTTGAATCTGCTTTTGATGCAACAACTGCCTTTCAAGGACTGTCATCAATAATAAATTTACTCAATTATTCATGCCAACAATATGAAAGTTCTCAAGCTATATCTCCTCTTTAATCTTTCCAATTACTTTTCTCCTAGATATTTAAACAATTTGTTTAATCATTTAGATAATGTCTGTGGACTAGTACTGCTAAAAAAATGCTAATTTGCAAGCACAGCTTCCTCTAAAATGCTTCTAAACAAGAAGTGACTACAGCCAAAATCCACATTAGCAAAACCATATAGTCTTCCCCTCATGACATACCTGGAGACTAGAATAAAAACTGAGAAAACATGAACAGAATAGTCATCAACTATCACTTTGAAAAGAGGGTTGACCAAATGTTGAGAAATCCATGTACATGGCTGAATCCCTTTTATTCCTTTCCATCTGTGTTTCACTTCACCTATCCTGCTTTTTGCTGCTCCTCAGTTCACAAGGGCTGTACATCCACAGGACCACTCCCTGTGATCCCTTTACCCTGTCAAGCAATAACTTCTTCCTCCAGCTAAGAGCACCTCTATGATCATGCTAAAACAGAACTTGGACTTCTTTGTGATGTGATATGAGGGAAAAGCTTCATTTTACTCAATAGACCAGATAAACACAGCTTCTCCTTGAGGACATTATTTGACAACCAGTAGACAGAAAGATAAAAATGCTGCATGGAAACGTACATAAGTTGTGCTAAGTTTCAACATCAGACTGCTTCTCTTTAGAAAAACAGTATTTTCCATTTTGATTATTTTTTGATTTTTCAACTTTTCCCCCGCCAAAAAAGATATGTTCCCGTTTCTCCCTACTTATAATTACATTGGGACTGTCAGAGAACCCCAAAAAATATTATTCATCAGAAATCCTAATAATTGCTTGTATATAAATTAAAACATAAAGACTTAAGCTTTTTACTATATTAATTAGATAAGAAAAGACTAAAGGCAGCTACAGCTATTGTTGAACTTGATGCTTGTAAGGGTCTTTTCCAAGCTAAATGGTTCTGTGATTATATTAGTAGCTGATTTCTACTATTCTGAACATCCATGCCAAAAGTAAGTCCAGTGGAATTGTATATAGTAGTTGTACCCTTTCCTGCTTCATGGCACACTTCCTGTAAAACTCACTGTTGCATTACTTCCCCCACAAACATAAGAGCATAGTCTAACTGGAGTAGAAAAAAGTTGTTCATAAAGAAAAATTGTCCATAAGAGGAGAACAGAATGGATATTAGCAATAACTAATCAGTTTTCTCTGTGGAGATCCCTAAGTAACCCAGGACATGCAATGATCCAAATCTGATTTCCTTCTAGAAAAAAACTGTGGAGCAGCTGTTATACAAGACAATGCCCCTGAGTTCTCTCAGAATAACTCTGGAAAGCTACTGTCATGCTTAAGGTACTGTTCTTTTACTGCAATTTTATTCAAAGCTCTCATAAACGTTATAGAAAGGAGCAAGGTTAAGCCAAACATGCAGCTTAAATTTATGCTTATGTTAATTTTATTTTAATCTCCATCCTTTATTTTATACAGTGTAAAAGAAAAAGCACATCCATTAGAACTTTAAAAATAATATTTGTCATCTATTTAAATTTTAATTTACAGCACAGCTGTAGTGTGATGTCTGCTACTAAAAGTTCTTGGCTCCAGGATACACATACCTGGTCAAATGATGCCAAACCAAAACTCAGGAATGTGTTACAACCTAACCCAAACAAAACAACAGAGTTTGTGTCTGTAAAGAGAGACTGTACTTCAAGCTACTACCAGCAGAGAGTCCCATTGCTTTCATATTGAGAAGAAAATAATTTAGCACAATCTCCAAAATCACGGAACAAAGAGCAAGCCACTTTTAACTCCTTTAATAGGGTTAGAGACAGAAGCCCTCAGCAGCAGCCACCTGCAAGTGCTTTCCCTCCCCCTCAACTCATTTTTTTACAGTTTTTCCAAACTGTAAGTCAAGTTAGTATGTTTCAAAAAAGCAAGCTCAAAAGTATGGTTTGGACTTCCACAAAAAGGCTGGCACATTTCTCAAAAACATTTCAGCTTGGCTAAATGAGAAAAAAATGAAACCATTTAACTGTAATTAAGTTCACTTGCGAGCCAGCCTCTACACTGCATTGTAAAATTAAAGGGCTCACCGAGCATCTGGCCTGCACTCCTTCCACATATGCTTACCCCAGGAGCAATGTGCTTAGTTTGAGGAGACATCAGGCGTCTGTCAAGCATGTCAGCCTCACTCCAAGCAGGCCAGCCCTTCCAGCAGCAGCAGCACTTCTCACAGGAGCAAAACCTCTGACGCAAAGCAGCGCACCAGTGAAAACTTCAGCGAATCAGCCCGCATTGGCCATTACTGGAAATACCTGTACTTCTAAGGCCTGGTTTGCAGGGCCCAGCTTTTGTCTGTACGGCGCAAGAGTGTTTGCTGGTGGATTCTCTCAGCTGTTGATCTGATTCAGTCCCTATGTTAGGGACAGCTCAGCAGAGAGCCTGTCACCATCAATTACCAAGGAGGAGTGGGAGGGCTCTGTGCTCACGGTGACGTCAACCGCTCTAAGGACGAAGCCTGTACACTTGCTGGAGTAACATCACACTTTATTCATCTCAGAAGTATGGCTTGCAACATGCATGGCCCCCTGGTAACACACAACTGCTGTGCAGCCAGAAACAGGAGAGGCATCTGAGCATAAACACTGCATCATCAATTTACTGGTGCTTCTGGATACAGATCTTTTTGGTTCTCCCCCATCCACAGAGATATTAGGCTGGAACTTCAAGCTGTAAATATCAATTTAAGTTGGAAATTTTCTGTGTAAAAGGAGAATTCTGCTTGACTTTATCTAAGGTAGAAGACCTGTTATGGTAGAAGATACATGTAAATGAACCTTAATCAGGATTTTTATATAAACTACCATACTAAAAAAACTCTCACTAGATATTTCATCATGGCAATACTTCTATATATTAGCCAATCGACTAAAATAATCAGGAAAACCTACACGCATAGTATTATTGGCCCTAATGAGTTTAAGATTTGCAAGATTAAGGTCAACTGGCTTAAAACAAAAGCACAGGTTAGATGTAATTACGGATGAAAGATACATGTTTGCATTGGTACGAGGCTTCTGGAGGTGTAGTAAAGAGGGGAAAGCAGCAGGCATCAACAGGCAAGGAATGGTAGGAACAGAAAAAGAGCCCCAGAGAAGCCACTTTCCCCCTCTGTTACCCCTGAGATAATGAATCAGAGGCAGTGAGTCCCCAGAATAGCAACAAGCATAAGCATGGTTTTGGCTCCAGCTGCTCAGTGAGCTGGGCAATCTTCTCCTCTGCCTATACCTCAAGACTGGTCTTTAATAGGCATGCGAAGCAAGCAAAGCCTGCAAAGTCCAGCCTCTGGTCCATAAGAGCTGAAAACATTGTCTATTTTCAAAGGCCAAGCTCTTAATACTAACTTTGTGTGTAGACTCTGTAAAGTCGACAGTACTTGGAGAGGGAAGGGCAGACCCTACCTACATGTCTCACCATAAGTATTACCCCAGATTTTTTGTTTTCCTTTTAAACAAAGACTTCGGACTGGCTTCCATGTATATGAACTGGTTCCTACACATTTTTTCACACAGACACTTTTAAGGTGCACCAAGATTGATCAATATAAAGTTATCCTCTTAAAATGTAATTTCTTATTTATATTATCTGCATACCATACTGTCAACAATTCTATCTCACTGAAACAAGAAGTGACTTTTGGTTAATACCTGATCAGGTGGTTGTTTTTTTGCAGTGGTTTTCCTGACTTTTTTTTTTTTTTAAGAGGACTATGGAAATGCAGGATTCTTAAAACTTTAACACTGTTTCTTAATTCAGTATTCATGTTAGGTCCACTTTGGATGCCAAAAGATAATTAAAGAAGTAGAAACCTTGCCCTTATTTCTCGTGAAATAGACATTTCTATCTACCTGAAATAGACTGAGCAAAGAAAAATACACAGAACATTAACAACCTCTTGCATAATTTATTTTGACTTCCATAAGGCACTTCTACGATGGGTATTAAACTCAAAATGTTGAAACAACTACTGGTTTCCAAGGAAGCAAACAGTAAACTTCAGCAAATACAATTTTAGAAGGCTGTGAGAAGTATAGCAATTTCTGATGCAATACTATATTAATAATGTTGGAGGGTTAACAGTAAAATTACTGAGCAAGCTTTTTAGCAAAGTTATTATCCTTAAAAAGTTTAACACATGCTGTGGGACACAAATACCTTGGGGCAAATCAGAACTACTCTGAAGACCACATAGTCACAGTCTCAGCTGAAATATCACAATTAGGACAGAGCAGCTTTGTTCCAGAGGCTTACTCTCTGCCCTTCAGCAGATTTTACAGAATACTGAAACTAAGCTTGCAATACCACACTGTCATCATGGCAAATTTTGTATCACATTATTGAAACAAAATAACTTTGTAGCAGAAAACATAGTAATGAGATCATTTAACATGTAGACACAGCAATAGAAAAAATTGCCAGTACCAATCATAGTTTCAAAAGCTCCCTAATTTTCCAGTCAAGCATAGAAACACCTCTTTTTCTTCCTTTTGTTTCTTTTTCTTATTTTTTTTTTAACTTCTGAGCAGCAAACAGCATGGAACTAGTACACAGTAAGTGCTAGATGACTTCGCCCTTTTTTGCCCAGGAGGGTGAATCATCACCTAAGAAGTACCAGATCTTTTAAAAGGTATCTGCTGTGTAACCTCACAAATTAAGGTGCCTTAGAACAAAGACCTTCAACACCTCACAGAAAAACACATCTTTACTAAGAGGAACGCAATTAATTCAGAGTTTACTATTTTAATTCATTCTTCAATGCTGTATAGTTCTAATGGAGAATCAGCCTTAACTTTAAATCTTAATACTCTATATTTACACAGTGATCTCATCAGAAGTCTCAATTAATTTTAAACACAACTTTACGAAATTTCACTATGTTTGGACTATAAATGGCATTAAGTACATGACAAAGTAGAAGTACTGATTAACTAAATATTCAGTAACATACTAATAGAAGCTTGCTTGTAAATGTTTAAGCTGCTTTAGTTTGGTCTTTTTGTGTAACAAAGCAAGATGGATGTCAGTCTATACAAGCTCTTGTTGATAAACCAGATCAAATAAGAGATCACACAGTCAGTAACTCAGAAGTGCTAAAACCTTAAGACATATGAGTAATTTTTCTCATCACCAAGTGCATCAGCTGATCCATATGTGGACATGTGGGCATGCTTAGCATATGGCAAACAAATTAAGGCAATTTATTGTAACTGTGCCTCATTATGAATTATGTTATCTGACATTTGCTGATGGGTATATGCATGGACAGGTAATGCATAGCAACTTGTAAATCTGCATATCTAAGTTTAATACATGTATATTTACTGGAAAATTTTTCAGTTTTGCCTTTCCTTCCCATTTTAAATAATAAATAATGCATTTGTTTTTCTGCAGTTACCTCAGATATCACATTTGCTTTTATTCAGCCATCTAGTATCTCATCAGTCTTACACAATTTCTCAAAACGTAACTTCTTGTTTCTGAGCTGCCTCAGTTGGGCCCCTAAGTATTCAAGTACCCTGTACAAAGAGCTCAGGTTGAGTTAACTACAAACCAAGCTGTTCCTTTTTCCTATTTGAAGGTGAATATTTATCCCTTTCCCACTCCTCTAAGTGACACACGTTACCAGCTCTTCTCACCTGGCCAGAGTCAGCTTCAGAAGAGTTTGCTTTGCTCTTTTAGAAGACCCAAAGTCTTTCCAAAAGATATCAAGGTATTAAAATCCCTCATTTATTTATCACAACCAGACAGCAGAACACTGTATGTGCCTACGCAAAGTTGATATATATGAATTTTGACATCTAAAATTTTTTTTTGAGAAGAGATAATAAATTAATCAAAGCTCAGAGTCAACAATTCAGAAGCAAACAGACCAGACTCAGATTTTTAAATCACTGCAACAGCCTGTCCACAGAAAACATGCAAACCCACCCAAGCCCTGTCAGCAGGAGAGCGCTCAGCCCACCAGCACATGTCAAAGTTCACAAAGGTTTCTCAGGTTCATCCTTTCCCTCTCAGACCTGTACCAAAGGGCCAGTCTGCTCGCTGTTGTGCACACTGACTGACAGAGCAGGTCCCAGGTGAGATGCTGGGACAGCAGCTGGGTGATACTTCTAGTCAAAGAGAGAAAACACCCAGTACAGAGGGGGCTGAGCTTTAGGATCACTTGCTGATCACTTCCCCAGTTCCCTCTGCCCAGTTCGAGTAAAGGACACAAACAGGGTCTCCTGTCTCTAAGGCAGGAGTAGAAGTTTGTTCAGTACTAGATTTAAAGTGAATCTCTTGTTTTTCTTTCCATGGCCAATGAAAAGTCAACTATTTTCCGTAAGTGGGAGAGGGCTGCAGATGAAAAAATGGTCACAGAATAAGAAAGAAAAATCTGCAAACCCTAAATATTGTAAAATAGGTTTTAAGGTTTGAAACAGGTGAGTATTCAAACCAGCAGAGTTACTGGTTATAACAGACAGGGAAGAGTTTGGTGAGTGTTTTTAAATAAGAGCAATTGACTTGGTTGGAAACCTACAGGAACAAAGAAGTTCACAGCTATGTTTCACAGCTGAAAAGCACAACTGCCTGGCTTATCAAGAACTGTACCTTGATTTTCCTCATTTTTGACCAGCTGACTTGAAGAAATTGTCTTGTAAATTGTTGCTCCTGAGACCATCAGCTACATCTGAGAGTGAAATGTTGCATCTTCGTGGATGCTGATCTTCTGGAGTTCAAGTACATGCTGCTTTGCAAAAATCAGTTTAGTGGAAAATGAAGTATTCCACCATTCTAAACACACTCTCATTTTTTCATGACACTTACCTTACTGCAAGATTCACCAGGTAGGATCAGTGCACAACAGCACTCCACTGTTAAGTGTTGGCTAGGCAAGCAGGATTCACAGAGTATCTACAGTTTGATTTTCATTTCTGCAGAGAAGGAGTTTCAGCAGTAAATGAAGTTTTAAGATGGCACTGAGAGATGTGTTAGGAAATTTACAGGAATCTGAGTGCAGCACATAAAACGCAAACGTCACATAAACCAGCTAAACCAAAGGTTTAAATCAATTCACACTACTGCTGGGAGCAGAGCTGTCAGTCTTGTCCCCTCCTGCCCCCATCCCTGGTACCCCCAGCAGGTGCTTCCTCCCCCTCTAGCATCCCAGCACTTGTCAGACCCTTCTAGGACGGCAGTGACATACCTGGCTTAGTAGGAAACTACTTGTTAGTTCTGTGGGGGTTTTTTCAGGTTGTTAGGATGAAATGGATAAAGGAAAACAAAAGCAGGGGAAAGGATCCTTGTCGTGGTGGGGCAATGCCATCACTGCAAAGCCTTACAAAATAACCCACCAAGTGCATAAATCCCTTTGTGAGTTTAATTTCTATCTTGCAATGCATAGCAATAGCTATGCAATGTAATCCTGTATCAGTTTAAAAGCAGAAAAGAGAGCTACTTCAAAAGTATCTCACACCAAAAATATTACTAATTAACCACTCCCACACAAATACTTAAGCAAACAGAAAAAATGATGACTTTTAAGATACATACAGTTGGGCTTAACATTTAAATGAAAGGGTGTTTTTTTGTTAAAGATAATTCATGTCACATTTTCCCCCACCGAAGTACAAATTTAATTCCATCCACAGTGAAAAAGGCACACCCCTCCATCCGTATATTTCGATTTTATACTTGTAATAGCTACACAGAATGTTAGCTTACTCCAATCTCCTTCAATGTTAATTCTTCTAAAAATGTTCTTATTGGCGTGATCTGAAGCCCACAAGGCTCTCTTTGGTTGGCTTTAGATTAGGCCCTTACATAACTGCAACATCTGGGGCCCATTTCAACTATGCAAATTCCAGCAGACACAATTTCTGTCTGTATAAATTAGTTTTTGTTTAACAGACACCTCTAATTTGGAACAGCTAATACATACTCTCCAAGAAAATAATGAAATAAATACTGTAATTTTGTATGATATATACCCCCAATGTATTCCAGAGTGGCCATTTTTTTAACTTTGGTGCTTTTGAAATTAATATCCGTATCTGCACAGGGGCTAAAAAGCACAGCAGGACAATATTGCCACAGGTGGAACTACTGGAAAGTAGAAGACCCAGGGTCAGTACTCTTCTCCTACTTGTAAATCCCAGACTGATCTGCGATCTTACTCAGGAGCCAGGAAAGCAATCTAATACTAAAGTACAAAAGGCACACGGCACCACTGCAGAGCCCACACGAAGCAATTGTTAATATGTGAGTGAATGCATATTTTTCTATCAGCTACACCTCAGTGAAGTTTAGAAGGGACTGCTATCAAATATTAAAAACTCCCCACACAAGAGCCCATTAAGCTATGCGTAATGCAGAAGTATGATGAACTGTTACAATCTACTTTCTCCTGAAGCATAACTTTTCTCCAGTTAAGAACAATTACAAATTCTTTTTTTCCTACTGACAATAAAAAACACCACACAAAGATATCTATATCCATTCTTGTAGTTGCACAAACAATAAAATGTTAACAGGATTATCACTAAATCCTTGCAAAGGATTCATTATTACTACTACAGAAAAAAATCTTGCTGAAATAAATGTGTAAGTCAGAACTACTACCCAGTAAGGTTCACTGATTTACAGGGAATCAGAAAACAGTCTTCAGATTACAGCCTCTAAGACTATATCAAAAATAGGTCAGTACAACAGTTCATTATAAGGACTAAATATACGCAATTTTAAAATTATTTTTCCAGCTCCTATCAATGCAATAGGAGTGGATTATTCACACTATTTATTTCATGTCCTCCATTGGAGAACCATTTATCACAGAATACTACAGCTACAAATATCTGAGATTATCTATCTCTACTGATAGAAGTCATAAGTTATAAGACTGATAATGCAGAATTTTCAGTGATCCTTCACAAACAACAGCAGTCTCCACCTATGAATCTAAAAGACACTGGGCTTTGCAATTCATAGTTCAACACTACTTATCTGGATTAGGAAAACAATTACTTGCCAATTAAGACAGGTAAATAGGCTCAAGAAAACAATGTAACAAGCAAAAAGAATACTAACTTACTCTTTTTAATAATAACAAACACTGTAGTTTGGATTTTTTTGTTTTAAGCAGAGAAAGAATGATAATAACCACAGTCATACCAATCTTAAACTACAATATATTACGCACATAACCTACTTTGACAGAAGACTAGACTGCAAAATAAAGCAATTAAGCATTTAGTCAATGTTAATTGAATTCCCTTGTCCTCACCTACATAATCATATTCTCATTTCCAGGGAGCTCCTACGTTTTTCAGCACTCAGACACATGAATGTTTACTGATCTACTACTTTATATATATTTTTTGTGCTCCTTGTTCCCCTGAGTATTTGGGCCCCAGGCTTCCTGTATTTTTCTGAAGCCTGTGTTATTAACTTGCGGCGGTTTTTTTCTCATCATAAGCATTATCTATAGCTTCAAAAATTTATCTCCACAATAAGGACAGTAAAATGAGGGAACCTTTTCCCCACTTTTCAGATAAGACTTTAAGCAGGCAGAATACAGGCAAAAGGGGACTTAGTATTGCCTCAGTATTTGAAATTGGAGCAGGCAAACATCTTGTTGCCTGTAGCAGCAAAGGTTGGTGTGTAAGAGAAAGCCTCCTGCTCCCAGAACCAGTGCCTTACTGCTAAGCAGCTCACAAGAAGAAGAGAACCTCTTGTAGGGAATCTTATTAGACACGAAGAAAATTTGTCATTCACTCACATGACAACAAAAAAGAAGAAATTTTTTTTTTAAGTAGAAGAAAAGTGCTAATTAATGGGTAGAACAGATTTTAAATGCAGGCAAATCCCTAAGGCAGGAGCATCCCCTCCTCTTGCATTTTGATCTAAAGATCAGTTGTCAAGAAAAAACTTAAGCCATCTCAACCATCTGCTGTGTAAATTCAGAAACCATATTGCTGTTGAGTAAGTACACAGAAAATGACAGAACTGGGACCAAAAAGTGAGTGGACACAACAAATTCTTCGAATACAATTCCATTGAGAGCCAGTGAACACACATTAAATAAAGCTTAGGAATAGTACCACAGCAGCAGGGTTTGTGCCAGTATTCATGGACAATAAAATGTTACATGAAAGGATATCACTGTGCACTTGCTTTGTGCTTATATTTCTCTCTATTTCTGCTACTATTGCAGAATATTGCAAACAGCTAAATAAATCTTTGATCTAACTTGGTACAGGAAGTTTTATGTCAAGTGCTAAATTAATAGATGACGGAAAGAAAGAGAAGAAAAGGAGATACACACCAAGTTCTCCAACTTTCAAAGTTAGCTTAAAGGCTGAAATAAATCATAACTCCCAGGATGCGTCGTGGTGCTAAGCTGCCCCTAAGCCCCCTTCAGGGCTTAGAGATCCCTTGGCAAAATCTTCCATGGAAGGAGGTTGGTGTTAAATATACTTAAAGTTTCCTTTTTTTTCCTTTTATGTTTTTCTCTTTTAACTCTGCTTCTGTTCTTGTGATCAAGGACTTAGCTTTCCCTCTGGTAAAATAAAACACAAACTCTGGTTGCGTTAGCGCACAAATTTCCCAGAAACATCAACCCCGAATGTGGGGTACTAAGTGCAACCAGTCCCTTTATATTACTGTACACAGGAGAAAAAAATGCACAAGGAACTGCTGTGCATTTTCACTAAACTGCATAGGTAAGTGCAAGTGTTTGTACTGTCAGGTACCAGGTTATGGGAAGGGGTTTTCCCTACAGCGTTAAACAGTGCTTTTGACCATGAACTAGGCAGCTGAGGGACAGCCCAAGACAGAGGAACTGCCCAGGAAGTTACATTATCTCTGCATATACTTCAGACTTCAGCTGATAGTGTTATTTTATTTTCCTCCCTAATATAATTCAGTCCATTTTTCCCATGATTATTTACTTAATATTCTCCATGAGTCAAGGACATGATATACTCTACTTTTAAACCTCGTTTTGCCCATAACCAGAAGCTGCAGTAGACACTGCACTTCCTGTTTAAATTTGCTGTATAGCTAATGCCAGTATTTTGCTTTGAAAAGTTTCATTTTCAACACAGAACATACTTGTGAAAGTATTATTTTTCAAAAGTAGAATATGGAGACCAAAGAGTCTTAATATTTTCTGACAGTGTAATACCACTGACTGCCCTTCATATCAGCTGCTCAGCTAAAAAAGAAAATTGTTTTTCAAAGCATCTACTGCTATGTGAGTTATCAAGCACAAAATGACTTACAAATGATTGCTAAAATGTAGTCTTGGCAATGCAAATGCCATCTTTGATAAAAGGGCAGAAATGCAAATGATTCTTAATAAACATGGAGGTATCTCGAAGGGCTGGAGAAAGATCACAACTCTTCCTCCTGGCTCACTGGGCTTCTGGTCCACTCCTTGCATTTAGCAGGGCAATCACTGCAGGGTCCCAGAAGATAAATTGGTGGCTACTCTCATGGGACAGTACTCGTGGCTCCCCTTAGTGGAGTCTAATGCATTGACATGCCTGGACCTTTCTGAACCAAAGCCAACTGCCTTGGAGTTGCCAAGTCCATAGTATTAAACTAACTCTCTTCCCCTTCAAAAGAGGATGATTGAATCCAAACCGTCCCACAGAATTACCACCTGGCGTGTGCTGTCTCACAGGTGACACCAAAGAGCTGCCTGAAGTCTACGAGCTAGTGCTGGCCAAAGGCACACCAGGGACTGCTCTGACAGCTCTACAGAGTTGTGCTCCTTTGCCAGGAAACTTCTGATGCTCCTCAGCTCCCACTTACGGACACAGGCTTCATGTCAGACAGCTTCTATAGGCAAAGCCACACCCCAGTTATGGCCACAAATGTATTTTAAAATGCCTTTAGGTGATTGTTTCACCATAGTTTCTAAGCCAACTCAAT
Organism: Dryoscopus gambensis; assembly: GCA_013389985.1. Lineage (NCBI taxonomy): Eukaryota > Metazoa > Chordata > Aves > Passeriformes > Malaconotidae > Dryoscopus > Dryoscopus gambensis. The sequence continues at coordinate 147,618 of WEIT01018860.1, read as the reverse complement.
TATTTCTATTTTATATCCTCACCTGCTCATCTTGAGTTTTCTTTTAAAAGACAGACTCTCATTCCCCCAGCAGGCAGGGCCAGGTCATCAGCTCCTCATGGAGCATCTCACATCTCTTAAAGGCTTTGAGAATTTCTGTCAAATTTGAGCACAGCTAATATCAGCTTACTTCTGTTCTGAATTTACTTTTACACTTCTCAGTTAATTATTTCCATAAGGATTTGGTAAAGTATGTGAAAGGAAATTTACAAAATGAAACAAAATTGGGTTGGATGCAGCACGGTCATTTAAATGCCTCTTTGTTTAATGGAGTTGGTGTTTGTTTAAGACCTGAGTTATATACACATCTTGACATTTTACACACAGATTTTACCATATTTCCAGGCATTTTACACACAGGTTTAGGTTTGCTGACAACATCCATTAAGAAAAATACATATTTATCTTTCTGCAAATGGGTTTATTTCTATAAACCTCTTTAAGACAAATTGTCCCTCATACAGACCCACCCCTACCCCTTCTTCACTTCTCATCGCCTTTCCACACAAAATTTCACTAACTTTTAGACACAGGAAATATTCTAATCAGTATAACGAAATACAGATTAAAACACATGTTCACATTGGATCATCTGCAGAGAATTTCAAACTTCATGGCTCCCCAAGTCTGTGCCCACTCCTGTAAGCTGCAGAGAAGAGGTGTGGGTGTGGATTTTTTTGTTCTGTTTCTTATTCTTGGCCAATAAAAGATTTCAGTTGCACAGCAAATCAAACATATGAAATCTGTGCACTTCAGCTCCAGACAATGGTCAGAATCAGAAAGTAATCAGAGTCAGGAATTAAGGGAATGATTTTGTGTCCCAGATCCAGGGAATACACAGGATTGCTTGGCAGCATTTAGACAAGAGGCTGCAGAAAGAAGCTTCTAGAAAAGAGAAATAAAAACATAACACCGAAACAAAACAGAACACAAAACTTCGCTATTTCCGGTACATAACAGATATTCTGGGATTAGCTCATGATGCAGAGACGTGAATACATTGTAGAAAAGGAATAATGTGAATTACAAAACCAATTAGGCTTCTTATATAACAAATAAAAGAAAGGGAAGGGGATTAAGCAAGAAAAGAGAATGAACCAAATGCAAGTATTTTCTAAAAGAGCCTTTTTTACTACAGGAGCGACTTTGAGTCTGATGCACGGCCGCAGCTTGTTCAGTGCTGCTCTGCCCACCCAACACCTCCTGCCCACCCCACAGCTGAGACTCAGAGAAGGAGGAGGGACACCCCTTTGCTAGCTCCTGGATTGTAATGAAACATGAAATTAATATTTTACACCTGTTCCTTAAAATATTAGAAACTAAAATAAATTTTTAGACTGAATTTCCAATTGTTACGTATTTGTTTCATTAATAGCACACGGAAGTCAGAGACGAAGCACTCTTTATCAGACTCTGTTCTTCCATGTTCTGTGCAAATGTTGTTGGCAACACAGAAAAACAGAAGAGTTTTGTGGTTGTTTGACAACAATGAATCCTGAGTTAAAGATATTAAACCAATATTCTCAATTACCACTTCTATACATCTCAAATAATAAAAGGCCAACTACAGCACCTTAATGGATTATCTATAAATCACATGAATTCTTTAGAATTTGACTGTTCTCATTACTTCTGTTTCAAATGATAACTTCTGCATCAGTCTTTTTTCCTCCACTTTTTTGTTCAGCCAGCTGTTACTCAAGCTGACTTAAAAGCTCACCTTCAATTCTGGATTACTTTTTTCTGTATTACTGTTCCCTTCTACCTTTATGTTGTTTGTTGCTCTCACCATATTTTGACTTCTTTTTTTCTAACCAATATGATTTTCCTTCCTTCTTTTAAGCCATTCGAACGCAATTTATCCTATTGTTCTCCTATATTGGTGCTCTTAGAAAAAACAGAAAACCTACAAGTAACCCCCTGCTCTAAATCCTATTTCCTTAAAACACCCCAAAATAATAGTTTAATCAAACACTAACATACGTTTTGTTTTAAAGACCTGAACCTTACCTGAGAAGTGTCAATAAATACAGTTTCCTCAAAAAAAATTCATAGATCTTTTTCCCTTATGAAATGCAGTAGAGCTTAATAAAGATCCATTACTTGCAAAAATTATTTCTGTTGTAAATCTATTAGATCAGCCCTGACAAAAATGAATTTGTAATGAAGAATATAAATAATTCAGGTACGTGGAAAAGTCAGGTCATTTGGAAGGTGCTACATCTCTAGTACTTTTGGTTTAAAGCTGCTTTACAGGACATTTTGTGACAGAGATCTTTTGATGGAGAGTTCAGAGCCCCCCTCCCTCCTTTGTCATGTATTTCTCATCTCCTGATACACTTCCTCATCAGTTTGTGTGAGAAACAGTGCACGAGAGAAAGGAAAGACTCTGGTATCAGTTGGCCCCCACCGAGCCTAGCACAGTCATAAAACAGGTCATGTAAAAGGCTGCAAAACTACCAGTTTTATTTTGGTTTAACCTGAGATAGAAAGGTATTCTTGCTAGTAAGCAAAATCATTTCAAGTTCCCCTCTTCTTTGAAGGGTGGGTTACTTAAGGGAAGCAGAATGCTGTGATTCTGTTCATAAAAAATCCCCAAACCAACAACGTGGGCCACTGAGAGAAATTCCCATAGAGAGCAGAAAAATCAACTTTTCCTTACATTTGTTATTTTTACAATTTACTCCTTATCTTGCTGTGAGAGGAAATTCAAGCCCAGTCACATTTCAAGTAATCATTTTGACCCAGAGCTCAGTCCCTTGCCCACCCCATCCACCCCTGTGGCCAAGGCCAGGCTCAGGGGCACAAAGGGAGGGTTTGGCTGCAGTCCCCAGCCTCCCCCTCAGCAGAGCCGACAGAAGGCAAGGGTTTGTCCTGCCACCGCTGTGCCCACGAGAGGAGCGCGCTGCCCACCCGCCCAGCCTGCCTCTCACTGATTGCTTCCTCCTAAGGAGATTTGGGCAGTTTGCGTCAATCAAGGATTTAACACAAGACATAAATGCCATCCCCTCTTAACACAAACAAACAGCTGCCAGCACCTTTCTTGATGAGCCACGGGTGCATGGGTGGCTGGCAAAAAGTTAGTGATTTCTAGTGTACTCTCCTCTTTTATTATCTAATCTTATCAGTTAATCACAGGACTGGTTTTAAAGGTTCTCATTTCTCTACAGTAGCAAAAAAAGTACTTAAAATCCATGAAGGCAGGTATAAATAAAAGGGGAATCCTTATGAAAAACATTATTAAAATTCCTGAATTACTTACAGAGTATGAAAACCATTAACAGAGTAAACATGGGCAGTCATTAAATATTTTTCCAGTGCCAATTGTCTAAATAAGAAAATAGACAGGACTCAAATAATGAGTTACTGCATAAGGTTTAAGCCTTGGTCCATGAAGAAGAGCATATCTATATCAAAACTGCAGAAAAAACTGGCATTCACAAATTACAGGGCTTCATACCTTGTCAGATTTTTTCCCAGTAAAATGGATAATATTAAATATTATTCAATTAGTATTCAGTTAATATTCTTGCTATTCTATATTATATTACTAATAATTATCATTAATATGAAATATATAAAATATTTAATAGAGAATCTTGAATTTCTATATTTCAAATTGCAAAACCAACACAAAACCAGCTTGATTTTAGAAGCAATACATTCTGCTTTTTAAACCTAGGCATGTTCAACCACATACTAGCAAACCAAACAATTACATGACAGAATTATTAAGTCTTTAAAAACTGGCCTAATCATTGCCCAGTGAACTTCAGGAAATTATCATGAAATTAGCAGTTTGCCAGATGTCCTGCAGAAGGCAGAAAAGGAAACATCCCTTCCCCCCAAATGATCTGTCAGCCAGCAGCCGGGTACATTTTCCCTCCGCAATCCTCACCACCAGCACATCAGCATGTTTCTCCCAGGTTAAAATGAAGGGACTTAAATACAGCTCACATATTGTTTTACTTCCTCATAAGACCATTTAAATACAAGTACCTCTTCTTTGCTCTAGATTCTCCTTTCAGTAAGCTGTTTGGTAGCTCCAACAGAACACCACTGAATCAGTCACAGTCATCCTTTTAGCCACAGTCCCAGAAGTTCCCTTCACTATGACAGAAGCTTATTATGATTATATCACTTCTTAGCACTTGAATTTTTGATCTGATTTTCTTAAAAATAGCAAAGAGTCCCAGTTAGAGAACATTACTGAAAATAATAGTAGTAATGCTATTTAATCAGCTCAATTTTCTTCTAGTCTCTTGAAGCAGCGGGCTGTGTATTCTATTCTACACTCAGATTGACTTAAAGTTCAAAGATGTGTCTTTGAGTAATTTCATTCTGACACTGTTAAATAGCAATTCAGGAAGCATGGAAAGCATCATTTTCAGGTAAAGCTTGTCCATCTTAACTTCCCATGTTCTTCTGCTGACAGGTTTTGGGAGTAAAATCCAAAACTTTCCACCCTCAACTTCCTTTTCTCTTTCTATGCCCCTGCAGAGGGAGGGTTGTAGGACCCAGCGAACTGCCTTGCTGGCTCAGCACCTGTTCTTCACTTTGTGGCTTCCTTAGGACCCTCCCTGCCTTTCTGGAAAACCCCAGGTAAACAGGATTCAATTATGTTCTAAGGATGTTTTCATAAACTTTTAAAACTCTAGGTCCTGCTCAAGAGGTAGTATTTCCCAGTTTCTTTGACAAAATTAAAATCAGATCTATGTCTCTTGAAAACAGGGTCCCAAACATATCCTAAATTTCAGAAAACAAAGAAAATGCTGGGACTTTGTAGAATGATTTTGTCAACACATGATCTGATTATCTTTCATTTCCTTTTTTAAGTCAAAGGGGTATGAGCCTGCTTCTGCCGGGAACTAAATAATGCAACATGGAAATGGAAAGAAATATGCCATAGAGATTTAAAAAGTAAAATGGCAATCACTGGGGCAGTTCTTGTCCTCACTTATGCTCACTCAATCCTAATTAACACCGGCAGAATTTGGCCTGCTGTACAAGCCCCATCTAATCCCCCACTGTAGTCTGCCACGCCAGAAGGTTATTCCTTGAAACACTCCCCAGTAAGCCGGATAATTCTAGAAATGACATTTCAATGCCACCAAATCAGTTTGCCAGTGCCACGATTTAATTTCTAAGCCTTTTCCACTTGACTGTATTTGTATTACAACATAGAAATGGTGACAATGGAATCTTTTTTAGAAAGAAATCAGAAGCAACTACGAGTATTTTTGCCTGTAGATTGGGACACTCATTTGGAAATTACTGAGTCTTTGCAAGGGCAGCATCACCCCTCATTTACTGTATGTATACAAGGTCCCTCACAAATTACAAAATACAAGGAGAACAGTCAGAAAGACAGTAACAGAGAGACAGAGAATCATTTAACAAGTAAGATAGAAATAACAAACCCATTTGCTTCATGTCTTAGGACTGCATTTAAAACGAGATGCTGGAGTAGCAAGAGCAGGGCGGCAAGAACAGACCAGCTGTTTTTACAGTATTTAACTCCTGGCTCCCAGAAAAAGGGCCTGTGAGGGCAGAGGAACATAGGGAAAAGTGATGGGCTGACTATCCCAGAGGCTGCTGGAGCAGAACTAGGGAGAGTTTACATTTGGTTGCATCATTTGTCCCAAGGCTGACAGCTGCAGAGGCCATTTTGCATCTCCCTGCCTGAGCTGCGCTTACAGCTCACTACCTATAACCCTGGATTTAAGAGTGAGGGTTTCCCATAGAAAACTAGGATGTAAATATAACCAGATCCTGCAAACAAATTGGTCTTCTCTAAATGGAAATAATTTTTCTAAATATTTACAGGTTCAGGTCCTTGCTGTGCTGAAACTATAATCTATGTGGAAAAAAGGGCAATCCGCACTGGTGCTGTTTCTGGGGAGAAGTACTCTTGTTTTCCCATTTATGCCATGTAGGGATTAAACAGGACCAGCTTCTGTACCAAGTCCAGGGTTTTGTGCTCTTTGGCAGCCTGGCTTTATCAGCTTCATGTCCAGCTGCCTATGCAGGTAAGGAAGAGCTTGCCCAGTAGCACCTTCTGTTTCTGCACAGCTCTGAAAAACGGGCAGCTCAGCAAGGCCGAGACTAGACACTACTTTACCCGATACTGGAGCTAGGAACTGCCTATTATGCAGATAAATACACCTATATTTTTCAGGATATTCCTGTCTTCATCATGTAAGATACATGAGTGACATAGATTTTCATTTTCACTGATGCCCCTCCTCAGAGCATCAGGGTACCATTTAAAGACCACAAAATTTTTAACAGCTTAAATTCCACACAACTTTTTCACCTGTCTTCTGTTGCCTTGTTTAAAATACCCAAATTTAATGTCCTTGGTTGTCCTGGTTTCAGCTGGGGTAGAGTTAGTTTTCTCCACAGTGGCTGGTACGAGGCTGTGTTTTGGATTTGTGCTGAACACGGGGTTGATAACAGAGAGATGTTTTTGTTGTTGCTGAGCAGGGCTTACGCAGAGCCAAGGCCTTTTCTGCTTTTCGTACTGCCACACTGGTGAGGGGGCTGGGGTGCATGGGAGGCTGGGAGGAGACACAGCCAGGACAGGTGACCCAAAGTGACCAAAGGGATATTCCAGACCCTATGGCATCATGCTCAGGATATAAAGTTTGGGGAAGAAGGAGGAATGGGGGGACATTTGGAGTGATGGCATTTGTCTTCCCAAGTCACTGTTACATGTGATGGGGCTGTGCTCTCCTGGGGATGGCTGAACACCTGCCTGCCCGTGGAAAGCAGTGACTGAATTCCTTGTTTTGCTTTGCTTGTGTACATGGCTTTTCCTTTTCCTATTAAACTGTTTTTATCTCAACCAACAAGTTCTCTACATTTTACCCTTCCAATTCTTTCCCTTATCTCTCCAGTGGGGGAGTGAATGGGGCTTGGCTGCTGGCTGGGGTTAAACCATGACATTGGTAAAAGTAACTTTTAACTCTGCCAGTCATGAGACTGCTGGTTTTAAAATTTTTCTTTATTTTTCTCTTTTTCTTTTCAAAGCAGAAACATAAAAACCTTTAAAAAATCCCACAGTGCAGCAGCATAAGGAAATTTGTATCTGCTACATAGCACTCTATACTCCATCACACTTCCATAAAGACAATTTTAGTAAGAAAATAAGACTATCAAATCAATCAAATATTTAAATATGCAGTTTTCTTCATTTCTGATAGATATCTTAATAGATATTAGAACAAATACTTAGGCATACATGTAAAAAACCAGATTCTGATGGGTATTTCATTATTACATATTCAGCATACACCATTTTCTTAAAGTTATCTCAGTAAATAAATTGCATTCAATAGCAAAATAATTTTCTAAGTTCTGCCAGAATACAGTTTTATAAACGATGAACCAAAGAAGAACACTAAATCTCAAACCTAACATACTAACATTGAAAAACTTCTGGTGTGCCCCTCACCATATCATATATCAGACCAACTATCTGTAAAAGACTTGGGCACTTGGGGCTCTTTCCTGTACCATCAACTGGCAACTGATGTCATACCATAAAACACTGTAGCAAGCTATAAATATTTGTGAAACTCACCAAAATTTTTGGAAAGGGGACAGCTAAGCAGAAGTTGTGTGCAAAAGAACACAAAAATTCTCCAGAGCAGAGAAGGAAATGGGCTCCAAGAAGGTCATTTCATTGGCACTGGCAAGGCTACTTTTCAGAGGAACTCAGGATGATGTTTCATCTTTGAATTTTAATACTACTCCTTTAATATATTTTTCTTATGTGAACGATTCAGACTAATCTATTCAGATTTACTACGGAAAATTTAAAACACTTATTCTCTCACTTACTCTCTACTAAAATCTCTCAACATTCATCCTGAATCTGGGACAATATAAAATTTGGAAAGATAAAAACATGACGTGCTGACAGCAGTGTAAACTCACTGTATGGGAGGATTTTGCAGGAGGTAGAAGAGAAGAGCAGCTTAAGGAGCTGATTCTGCACCTCCCAGCACAGACCACTGAGAGGCCCCAGAGACTCCCTGCCACACCACAGCCACCCTGGGCAGCCTCGACGCCAGGCAGGAAGTATTGTTTTAGGTTTTTCAAGCATATAGAAAAATGCAATTGAAACATCTTTCTCTCTCTCTGGAAATTCAGAGCCTGAAAAATACAACCTTATACTTTCTAAAACAGTTTTCATCTCAGTGCTCTGCAGCCCATTGCCATATCAACATGGACACTCAATTTCAGCATGCCTTTTTGCTCTGAAATATATTCAATAATTTCATCTTTTCTCATGTCAAACTACATGTAAAAGAGAAAATAGGATGCTCAATACAAAACAGGCATTAAATGACATTCCAAACTATAGTTTTTGTAAGGGCTGAAATCTTCCTGGCACAATATAAAAAGCACTGTGGAATGTTTTAAGGTTAGCATAATACAAATATTTACTATACAGCACTTTTAGATTGAATTATCCCAACCCTGAAGAAAGGATAATTCATGGCCAAGGCCAGAGAACAGACCTGCACAATCTCCCACCATGACAGGCAGTGCTGACTGCATTTGGACACACTTACCCAGAGCTGGGCACTCAGAGTAACAAACACTGAACATGGAAAGGGAATCACAGCACTGCACTTGGCCACATTTCCAGCTGCCCCCTTGACTACACTGGGGAGTTACTGGCACCTCAGGCCATTTTGACCAGATCCATATCCAGCTTGCCAAACAGCTAAGGCAGGCCCATGCCAAAATACCACGTGCTCATGAAGGATGGGAAGCACCAGGAAAGGATCCGGCATGGGTAGAGGCCAAGTCCAGCATTTCAACCCTGGAAGCTCCTTCCTGCTACACTCCAAAACTTATGGGACAGGATCATTTACTCCTGAGACAAACAAGAGCTCTGCTTTTGCTGAGACCACAGAGTATCTCTGCACTGTTCCCTTATCAGACTTCACCTGGCAGCTTCAGAGAATGCACAAACAGGAGCAGCCTACTGCAGCAAAACACAGGAAATACTGAGACCCAAATACATTAAAAAATTAACAGAAAAAAAAATGAAAATGTAGCTATATGAAGAGTAGGGAAACTCAGACAATTTCAAGCACGCTGTCTAGTGCAGGAAAGAAGTGACGAAGGTCATGTTCCATCACTTCTAGTTAGAGCTTCTTGAACCACTCTTTTTTGGGAGCAGGGGCCAAATCGGTGTCTTGGAACATTATGTAATGTGTAGTAAAATACAACACTAGGAACACACCAAATTTTTTTTTCTATTTACTTTTACTGAAATACAAATACAAAATGAATAATTTTGAATTTAAAAAAAGAGAGTATTTTAAGAATTGATGTGTGATTCAGGACTTGATTTTTAGAAACATCCAAATTCAGAGTGTCTGTTTGTAGAACAAGTACAACGCCCCCTTCAGAACCTTACAGATATTTGGGTCTGGGTAATGAAGAGTGTCATGAATTCATTGATGACTTCCTTTTGTATCTCAGTAACAGTTAAACATATCTCACATCTCTCAGATTCCTGAGTTTTCAGTTCCATACTGCATATTCATCACAGTTAATATTAAATTGGTAATCAAAGAGAAAAGCACCTGAAGCAAAGGAACAAGACAGAAATAACCTTTTTATTCCCACCAGGCAAGAACTCAGACATAGCAACAGGGGAGTATGTTTACCATTTATGTTTACCTTGTACATAATAAAAGACTTGTCCAACCACAGTGAATAGTCATTTTTTCCATCAGCATTTTTATTTTTCAAATGGACGGTTATTATTATATGCAAAGTTGCATTAAGCATGTATAATGACTTATTCAGTGATTTGCATAAACATCTTCCATGGCATGCACAAAACTTGACAGCTGTGATTTGTTTTACCCATGCATAAATAACAACAAAATTGGCCCAAAGACTTTTACTTCACATTTTAAATGTGAAGCCTAACAGGGTAAAGAAAAAGGTTATCACTTCCAGAAACACTGGAAAACCACTTAGCCTAGACCTAGCAAGAACACACTAGAAAAGAAAACACGACAAAAAAATCACAAGAAAAGAATATAAAATTCCCAAATCACAGGAGATTTGTACTCTATTGACCTCAGTGCTATATTTATCTCAGGGAGATAAATATAGTCACAAGAGATAAATCAATGTTTCTTTTAAACAGTAAAGAATATTTTAAATGTTTTGAGAACTCAATATTTCAAATATCCACCATTTGTATACTTGGAGAAGATATCAACATTTCAAATTTTTAAAATAAAATTAAAATGTTTTCAAAATACTCTTAGGAGTTTACAGTAATTTAAAGTACCTTAAAATACTTTGGTTAATCCATTCTATGGTTAAATTTAAGATATTTTTGTAGGTCTACAAGGAGTAGTCACTGGCTGGAATTTATTGAAGGTTTATTATTTGCTTCTTCGTATAACCAGTTCTAGCTTTTTAAGACAAGTATAAAAGTAAATTTTGCTTTAGTCTACATGACTAAACTGTGCCAGTGGAAAGGCCAGTTTGTTGTCTGAGGACATGATTTTCCTCATATTTAACCAACATTTAGAAGGTGGGAGTGTATGAAAGAAAATGAGTTGCATGACCTTTGCCTTCTTGCACTCTCAGGTCTAGACCATTTAAATACTTTAGTCAAAGTATCCTCTTTAAACAATACGGGCTTTATTTAGACAATAAGCTGATCAAGCAGACAGGTTAATTATTGCCTTCAGCAGGATATGCACATTGGTCACAGCTGAAAATCAAAGCTACTTTTGCAGTAAGTTCTACAAAACAATACTGTAATGTGAATATAAAATTCAAAATTGAACCATAAAGTGAAAATCATTGAATAAGAAGTTTTAAATATTTAGAACTAGATGGAAATTAGTTAATATTAATTTTTAATAATTCAAATAATAAACTTAGCAGAAATAGACTCACTAAAATATATTTTTTTAAAACTTGTGAAAGTATAAATCAGGGCAGCTTTTGGATCGCAATCTCTTGAGCTTCTAATTATTTACTTATTTAGTTGCTTAGTAGCAAGGTAGCAAAAATTATGTTACCATCCTTATGCTAAAAAAAGTTGCACAGCATTTGAGTTAAGAACAGCCTGGCCTTGACAGTAGTTTGCTGTACCAGAAGGCAGATAGCATAGCACAGGAAAAGAGCCTAGAAGCATTAGTGTAATCCATCGAGGTTAAAGTAGGAAAGCTAAAATTATTTAAATACTTTTTAAGCCCACAGTACAGTGAGTGGTCTGTTGCTAGGAAGCAATCCTGGCTAAAAATACAGCTCTTTTTAATATGCTGACTTTACGTCTGAAGAATGCCAGAAACGGGCCTCACTGAAGGTATTTCTCACCCCTCCTCTCATTCCATAGAGTTACCAATTCACATTCACAACTGGATGAACCTCAATTACTCCTCAGCCTGGAGGTTATGTCTGACCAAGGAAAAGTCAAGTTCAACAGATGGGTGATCTTTATTAACATCTTGTCAAGAGTGCCCACATCACAGGACCCGTGTTAGTAAGTAAAAACTCTTCAAAGTTATAGGATTTAGAGTTCTGATGCCCAAGTCTGACCATAGATTTGCCACCATGAAGGAAGAATTTTCTCCCAGGAACCTGAGAACCCAGGGAGAGGCTGACTGCCTGGGGAGATCCTCTGGGGAAAATTGAGAGATGCAGTTAATGGTCCCAAACCCCTCCTTGTATGCCATGATAAAGTCCCATAAATAAGCAGCATTTGCCCTGTTCTGTGAAAACAAAAGCATTTGACTGTCCTAATTTACAGCTTTAATCAGGTGAAGCAATTCTTAGACATGCAAATTAAAAATTAAAAACCTCAGAAACAGTGTTGAGGAGTTGCATGCACTTAGCTCTCAGAGAAATGACCAGTTCTACAGTAATACTGGAGCAGTAAGTTCAGCACTGTTAAGGAACACAACATGCCAAAACGTGACTTGCAAGGGATGGAAGTGCCACAAACAACTTGAAAAATGTGACCCCGGTCTTTTCAGAAGGGTCTGGATGAAGCCACAGTTGTTACATTTTGTGCAACAGATAGACGGCCACATTTCAGAGGATAAACAATATACTAATGAAAGACTAAGATATATATTAAGCACAGACTTGCAAAGGTATCATGAATTACTGTAAGCAATTTGAAGACTTTAAGTACAAAATATTGTGCTGGTCTGTCTATTCTACACCGTTTAGTGAATGCATTCTTTAAATTGTGACACAAACCTGTGTTTCTCAGAAGCTTCACAGTGTCTCTGAAAATGAATGTACAGGTAGAAACTGATGATGGCTTTAAAATAAACAGTAAATAATGTATAATGTTTTTCTTTAATCACTAGATAAATTTCCTGTCACTAATTACTGTTATTGCAGAATTGTTTTGAAATTCAACTTTACTTTCTATGTTTTTACTCTGCAATCCTTTTTCCTTTCTAGGTGGTTTTCTGCTGGAAAGGAAGATAGGTTCTCACAGCTAGTTCTGCCTTCAGATTTTCAAAAAGTTCATTATTTTTTTGCTAAAATCCTTTTCTCCTGTCTTAAGTAGAGAACAGCCTGGCCACGCATTTAATTGAGAACCTAGTTTGTCCCCATCCAACAAGCAGGTAATTTTCTCTCTTATGTTCAGAAATATTGCATGTGGAATCCTGCACTTACCAGTCAGCAAACAGTCCTTTGCATCACTGAGGTATAAAACTCTACCTCTTCCCATTCTTTAACACACTGACTACTTGGCATCTTTAGGGAGGAATTTTTTCTCTTTGCATTTTATATTCTCTGTCAATTTGCACATTACAACCACACAAGAAGTGGAAATCTAACTAGGCTACTTTTTGTGTAGCTTGATGTAAGCCATGGCTGATTACTAGAAATAACAGGAACCATACGTTTTGGAAGCACAATGGTTTTGAATAGCTTCCTTCAACCTCCTCCTTTTTTGGGAGGCACATTCACACAAGAAAAATCCTATCAGCATATATGTATTAAGCAGTTAATTATGGACTTAAGGAATTATCTATGTATTTTTACAAATTACAGTCTGGCAAGGCTTGCAAGTTTCAACCAAAACTACAGTTTTAACAGTTCCCTTAAGTCTTGTGTTAATGATAAACGCACCTCGGTCAGGGCAATTGCAAGCAAAGGTACAGGCTGGGTAGAAAATGGACTGAGAGCAACCCTGAGGAGGACTTGGGGTTGTTGGTGGATGAGGAGCTCACTGACACAGTGCACTTGCAGCACAGAAAGCCAGTTGTGGGCTGTATGAAAAGCAGTGTGGGCAGCATGGTGAGGGAGGGGATTCTGCCCCTCTGGTTTGCCCTGGTGAGACCCCACCTGCAGTGCTACATCCAGCTCTGGAGTGCCCAGCATAAGGACACAGACCTGTTGGACTGAGTCCAGAGGAGGCCACAAAGGTGGTCAGAGAGCACCAACCCTATGAAGACAAACTGAGAGAGTTGGGGCTGTTCAGCCTGGAGAAGAGAAGGCTCCAAGGAGACCTCAGGGCAGCCTTCCAGTATGTAAAGAGAGCTGACAAGATAGCTGGAGAGGAATTTTTTAGAAGAACATGCACTGATAGGACAAGGGGAATGGTTTTAAGCTGAAGGAGGGGAGACTTACATCAGACAGATCTTCACTGTGAGATTGATGAGACACTGGAACAAGTTTCCCAGAGAAGTTTTGAATGCCCCAACCTTAAGTTCAAGGACCATCACCTAACTAACCTGAAATGCCTGAGTTGCTGCTAAAGAGCTTTTTCATTCATTTTCCTTAAAAGTCCTGTATTTACAACAGAGAATTTACACCATCACAAGAACATCATTTCCCAGAGCCAATGTGTTCACTGCTTGTGATGTAACTTGCAGCATGAGGAGTTCCTTTTCCTTGAAAGCTGTATAGTACAAAAATACAGTAGTTTCCATTAGTGTGGGAACATACCACATTTCTCATAGGATTCAAAGTATCTCCCCTAGCAACAATAAGCTTATAGAAAAGATACAAAGGAGCAGTTAAAAGCACTGGCTGTAAGTGAAAAGTAATCCTTAACTTACAATCATGAGCTAGTCTGGTGCCATTCCAATCATAAATATGCAGAAATCACTTGAGTAGTTTAGAACAAGTGGAGTTTAGATTTCCTCTTAAGTGATTTTTAATTTTTTTTCCTAAAGAAAGCAATGTGAACATTTTTAAGATTTATTTTAGTTATAAACACATTTCAAAGGAGGTACTTTGAAAAATAAACCAGAAACTTTGTCCCTTGGAAGAGGTCACTTACAAAACATCTCTTAAAATAATCTGTTTCCAATTTACCAAGATGCTAAGGGAAATTTACAGGAAAGGCTGCAATTCAAAAGGCGTTTTTTCGTGAGTGCTTAAATCATCCACAAAAATAGTTGAAATTAAAACCTCCACCCTTATTGGGATCTGACCCTTTAGCACGTTGTTGTCCCAGCAGCAGTTCAGGTTTAGAGAGGTTCCAGTGGCTCACTTTCCCATCAGCACATGAAACCTTTTCCTCCCTCCCTCACCAAACCTGCACATGTGTACACAGTGTGCAGGTAACCCTAGCAGTACGGTGGTGCAAGGCCATGTTACCTGGACAACACTGTCAGACACGCCAACATCAGGACAAACTGGAAAAAACATGATTAAGGGGGGATAGCTTTTTTGGATGAGAATCAGGGTGGGAAAGGGGAAGAACTTAAGAGGAAAGAAGGGATAAATAAGGTCTGGCAGATTGACGCAGTGACTGATGGTGTTTGGAGGTGCTTATCAAGCAATCCCAAACCTGGGTCCTTCCACCGACAGCTCAGAAATCATGGTGCTGGGTTAAACAGTGCTAGGCTATTAACAGGGACTGGCTTTGCTTCAGACAGAGAAGCATTTCCCTCCTCAAAGCCACCCCACTCCAGTCATGAACACTCCACATGGATCCCTTCAAAACCCTGCAGAGCAGCAGTGCCCAGTCACACCACTCAGTTCACAGGCCCAGGGACTGCAGCCTTGGGGGCTGCTTGCTGGATCACTGGACTTGTGGATATAAAATAAACTTCCCACTTGTTTTGGAAAGGTGAGACATCAGTTTTATTCATTGAAAAGGCTTCCAATGCAACAGTGTACAGAGGTGATTGACTGGTAATGTGAGATTTTCTGATAGAGGAGAACAGGCCAATAATACATGCATTACGGTGCAGCCCACGTTGCCTGTCGTGCAGCCCACATTCCCTGTCATCCCTAATGCAGGTGAAAAGACTGAAATGTCTGATCTGGTGACAGTGGAGAAAGATGTTGTGTAACTGATCCTATTGTACTCATCACAAATATAGTATAACCATACCTAGCATTGTCTCGCAGTTACACAGCACAGAGAGCTTACATCAGAACAGATTTACTGACTTCAAACAAGCATTCAGAGATAATTACTTAAAATTACTTAACCTTACAGGACAATATTAAGCATTTGACAGAGCTGACGACATTTGAAATGATACTTGAGAGTACAGTTTGTTCAGAACAAAGTTGGAAAGTCATTTATTAGATTTTGCTCTACCACTGTGTCATTTTGCCAGAAACTGAAGAGCACATCCTTGTTCTGCCCTGTCCCCTCTCCTGCTGCTTTGTTGGCCAAAGTTCTGGGAACACTTCAAAATATCTGGCAATCCAACACTTTTCTACTTACTCTTCATATCAAAGCTTGTAGGAGAACTCAATTAAGTTTATGAGCTTTTGAAAGTGACCTTGCAAGGGCCCAATGGTCAGTGCTGAAATAGCTGGCACACAGCTTGTTAATTTCTGTTTACAAAGGGAAAAATTTCCTAACACAAGTTTCTGTAATATTGAGAAGCATTTTACAATTATAATAAACCAACAAATATTTGTCTAAACTCTTAAAATTAAAGCTGCCTAAGTGAAACTATTTTAGACCATAATACTACATTAATAATAAATTCATAGTACATTAAAACTTTTTAACAGTTAAAAATAGAAATTTTGATTGTTTTCCATAAAAGAATACAATTTATCATTTGCTGAATTAAAAATCTGCTACAGCTGGCAATGGGTGATGATGTTTCTTCTTCCTACAAAAAATATGCTCCTAAAAATATGGTATTTTTAAAAGAAATTAATATCTATTCTATAGTTATATTTTGCCTCATTAGCTTTATTCTCTATCAATGTTAATGAATCAAAAGAGTATCACAACACTTATATCTTCCAAGCACAGTATTCCATGCATGTATTCACACCAAGTAGTTACAAATTCCTGTTTTGTCAGTGCTTAGAAAGAGATCAAGACATTAAATACAATCTCAATTTCCGTACAACAGAAAGTATGATAAAAATTACAAGGAAGTGCTGCACTCTTTCCTAACTGATAAATGAAACAGAACCAAAAAATCAGTTGTGTGCTCCGTGAGAAACAAGGTACGGTATATGAGCAATTTCAAAGTCTGCAAATCAAGGGTTTTATGAGAAGAAAAAACGAGTTCTTGAATTAGAGTGTTGTACAATGGTGCTTCTGCTTCATTTTCATCGTCTGAATCACGGCAGACCACATTAACTGTTGTTCTAATATCTTACACCTAATAAAGGGAATAATTATGATGAGGCATTCCAGCAACATCCCATTTCACCAACAGGCAAGAGGAGCTCTAGGACTAGATTGAGATGATAAAGACTAAACAGTTTCTCAGAAGATGTTGTATCTGATTCATGCCTCCCAATATGAAAAAAATAAAGAAGTAGGTATCAGCAGCTGAGAAAACAGTACTTTGGCTTCCCTCTTCCATTTGTGCTTTTGGGATTTCATTCTAGTTTTTTCTGATGTCTTTAGACATTCTTGCATCTTTAGGGAGGAACTTTTAACTTCAAGGACATCTGAATGGCCCTTTTCAGATAAAGAAAGAGTAAGAACATTTGGTACTTGGAGTTTAACACCACGAAATCACATTCGGAAGTGTAGCTATGAACAAATCTGTAAATAATATCTTGCATATTAGTGCACTCAAATGACCCAACATAGGGCCAAATGGCTCTCTTTTTTTTATGAGAGCTTCCTCTCAGTCGTAAGGAGATTATGTTCTTTGAATGCATCTATCTCAAATTGTTTACTGGTCTTATTTTAAGAAGTGACATTTAATGTTACTTAACAAAAATATTATTCTTATTCACAATAGGAGTACCTAGTACACTAAGCAGTGCCTTATGTCTTCCATAGAAGCACATGGGTAAGGTTGGAAGGGACCACAGTGGGTCATCTGGGTCCAACCTCTCTGCTCAAGGAGGGCCACATCCCAGAGCACACGGCACAGGATTGTATCCAGATGGTCCTTGAATACCTCCAGTGAGCGAGACTCCACTCTGTCTCTGGTCAACCTGTTCCAGTGCTCAGTCACCCTCATGGTAAAGAAGCTCTTCTTCATAATTCAGGTAGAACTTCCTGTGCAACAATTTCTGCCCATTGTCTCTTGTCCTATTGCTTGGCATCCCCGAGAAGAACCTGGTCCATCCTCTTGGCACCCTCCCTTCAGATACTGAGAGAGGTAACGTCTCCTCTCAATTGTCTCTTCTCAAAGCTGAACGGGTCCAGCTCCCTCCTTTATTCAACATGGGGTAGATATAGAGGGAAATCAGACAATAACACCTCAAAACTAGTGGAAGACTCAATAGAAGTCATATCAAAAAGTACAAGTAACTCTTTGTCACAGCAATTATTCCAGTGGAAGAAAAAGACCTCAAGACAGTAAAACCTGCAAGTATTAAACATAGATGAGCCCTGTAAAAAGATAATTCCCACATGAAGAATATGGTACTGGTTTGGAATGCTGAATACTAAAAAACTGAGGTGTTTGCAAAGAAATTCCTACTATTTTCTAAAAATTCTGAAGACAACAAGATATTATTACAGAAACTATCACAGTGTCTGTTGAAGTATATCAAATTTAATTTACTTAATAAATTGACTACAAATATTGTGCATTCAAGAATCAGTTTCTGTAACACGGGAAAAATCCCACAGAGTGGGATTTTCCTGGAAGAAAAGCCAAAGACATGTTGAAGTGAGGAAACAGCATTCAGCCTGGAAATAGGGTAAGAATTCGATATACTGTATCTATTGTAATACCCAGATACTTATTTATCAAAGCCAACATGAATTGAAAGAAATTAGGAAGCAGAGTGGAGTCCAATATAAAGGCCATCCCTTAAGCCTCCGCAGAGCAGGCCTCACTGACAGGCACTAGGTACAGGTCTGGACTTTGGAATTCTTGAAATCTAGAGCTTTTACAGCTCTATTTACTTCTTTCCTGGTTTTCAGCCTGAATTATTTTCATTCCCTAATGTCCTTTGAATCTCTTCTCTTGTTTTCATGATGTTTTCACTTCTGACAGACAGCATTTATAAATCGTGTATCATAGAAAAGAGAGATTTTCCCTGCCAATGTGTATCTTTGGACTATAGCATACACTTCCAATTAAGTAACTTTTTATTTGTACTTTTTTTCCCCCCTCATGTGTGACACACTTTTGCATATCTTTGTCCAGATTTATCTAGTCTGGTAATCAACTGTTATATTTTGTGTTAACAAGCGTTGATGCTATTTTTATTCTAAAGAAGACATCTTACTGACACAGATTACTGACAGCTGATGATCATCTAGAAAAACTATGTTAACTGCACTGCTGGGTTTTTCTATTGTGTAGTTTTTATCACAGCCTTTTCCACCATAATAAATAATAAAAATGCATGGTTTATTTGGTTTTGTTTTCTGCACAGTATTACATTCAAATTGCTTCTAAATGCTCAAAAACAATTTTCACATGGGAGATCCTGTTTGTAGTTTCATTCAAGACCAGGCTGCCTTGTAAAAAAAGAACTTAAGAAGACTTTCAATGTAATCAATATCCCTTATGAAATCAGTATAAAATAGTTAACAATGAGATAAAAATATTCTCCTGAGTATACACAGCAAGAAATAAACAGATACAGAATACCTTAAGCATATAATGACTAAATTTCCATGAAATTCTGATCAACAGTATCCATAACTTTATGACTAAAATATGGGCACATTTCTTGAACATTTCTCATGAGCCTTTTTCATTGTATGCATAATTTTCATTCAGCATCACAAGTTACTTGAAGAACTTAATGGGATACAATAACCACAGGACATTGCAAGAGCTATACACAAGCAGAATCCCAGCTGAGATGTAGCAACTGTGCTGAGGACAAGTATTTTTGAAAGGGAGTAGGATGAATTCAAACAGAACATTATTCAGCCTTAACATACATCACAAAAAAAAAAAAAAAAACCAAACCCTATCAGCTCTAACATTAAGCAAATACAAAAGGATTAAAACTTCTCCATCTTCCTCAGTTTTTACAGAGAATTCCTAGGTTGCAGTACATTCTCAGCCCTAAATTTCCAATATCCATTCTTTTGATTATCTTTCTGTTTCCCTTGGCTACCATAACTTTAAGAATAATTTTTCCATTAATGCACAAATGTTTTGAGTGAAGAATTCATAAATGCTTATGCAGTTACATGCTTAAATTTGTCATGCATCACTGGAAAAATAAACCATTTACACTTTGTTCACTCTGAGCCCATTTATGCCTCTAGAAATGCGTGATATATCTGACAATTTGGCATAAATTGCAACCCCAGTCAGTTTTAATCTTTGCAATTCAAATATAGGAAAATTACATTACAAATTTATATTGCAAGCACCTCCAATTTGGTAGGGGGAAAAACCTTAGAAGACTAGAAATGGAATGACAGTAGAAATAACTAAACCACTGGAGTATATATATAGCTGGCATTCCTGAATCCAGATTTTAATGTCCAGGGCCAGTACAAGTATTGCTGAGAAAAACAGGCACAATTCCTTTTCATCCACAGATGCATCTGTAATTTCACCCTCTATTTCATCTCAGACAACATTACTTTCAAACTAAGGTTTGTATTTTTTCCAACACTCTCCTCTGTCCCAGAAAAACTGAAAGTTTTTCAAAATTTCAAGACACTTCAAGGCAGCTCAAATCAGTTGTGACTGGGTCAACTGTTAACTTCTGCTTTTTTATTAACTCTTGATAGTCGAAAAAAACCTACCCTAACTTTTATATCTTAAAGAGTGGAAAACATATTCCTCTTGCTCTCCCCATTATATCTGTGAGGTTACAAAAAGTCTATAGAAATTAGAAGCAGCAATTAGATATCTGTGATAGATGCCTGTGCATGCTGTTACATAGTATTAACAAAAAGTACTCTGGGAAAAAGTTAGCTTCTCCTTACTGTATGAAGTCAATCAACAACAACTTTCTACCTTTAACACAAATCACCCTCAAGACTCTTTAAAACTGCTGCCTGGCAGTCACGACCTCAGCACACAGTACAGAACTGCTAAAATTAATGAGAGATTCCAGTTTGGAAGGCACCACTAATTTATTTTTCAGACTGCTTAATATCACAGATCATGCAGGCTGAGTCAAGCAGTGCTATCGATAGGATGCATCACCTCCATGCAGCCCAGACTGGCAGTGACTCTGCTGGATGAGCAGCCTGAGAGCAATCCCAGCCTTGTGCACGCAGGCCACGACTTCCCGCAGAAACTGCCATCCACGCAGCTCCGCTCGCTGGCACAGCCTGGCTGCACTGCCATGTGGCAGGATTCTGGGTCCCCTGATTCAAGGGAAAACTTCTGCAATGTCAAGGGAAGCAAGTCCTCTAGCTTACAGCACACTACTTAAAGTTCTGCATGCCCTGATGACCTTTCTGCTAATCAGATTATGAATGTAACTCCAAACAAAATCAGTGGGAATTACACTGATAAATAAGTACAAGAAAAAACAGAGGAAGGGATAAAATGTAGCTAAGCTTTTTGCCTTTTCTTTTCTAATGCTTTGAATCCCCTGAACTTCCTGCAGGACACCACTAGAGCCCCATGCAACCAAAGGCAGACAATCCAGCAGCCACAGGAGCTTTCATGAAAGGTCTGCCTCCAAAGGATGGAGACAACCCAGAACTGCTTCTATTAATAGAAAAAAACCTGTGCTGCCAGCAGAGAGAGCAAAACGTGTCATCAGAAGTTTGCTGAGGAAGCTTGCTCTATTACGCAGGAATGCTGAGAGCTGTCTCCCCTAGAAATTAAGGACTTGAAAACAACCAGAAAGAAGGCAAATTACAACGTCATTTCAGTCAATGATTAGTTGACAGAGTGAGTATTGTATCGCATTAGCACACACCAGACCAGGACAAGACAGGACCAAAACAGCAACCAACCAATTTACTGAAAAGAAACACAACTTCATAAGCAATGTCACATATATGATATTTTTTTCTGTTTTTCACAAATAATGGTGCATTTCAGACAAAAATTATCTACAGCTGTTTCAGCTGTGTCAATCTTTAAATGCCAAGAGCCATGATTTATCAAAGGATGAAAGTCTTCCATGCAAGCCAAAGTTGAGTAATCAATTATCTTTTATGCCACATACTCCTGCAATTATTGCATGGATACACCTTTAAGCCCAGAGAGATACTGTTGCAGTCAGGAGCTCTCTCCATAGACCTTCCATCAAACCTTAGCTTACCCTCCTTCAATAACATTTTAAAACAGTGCTATGAAATGAGCAATAGTTTTATTACTGTTTCACAGACAGGTGACATGTGCACCTCCAGTATTTCCTGACTTCATGCACTTTTGCAGTCTCTTCACAGGATCGATACTAACCCACGGCAGAGTAATAGTAATAGCATGCCTGTGAACAGCAGGTACTTCTCGGCAACTTTCCCTCTCATCCATGCGCCTCAAGAATCTCAGGTGAAGAGAACTCATCCGAGGGAACCTTTTGTCCTCTGTTAGAAGCACATCAAATTTCATTTTTATTACCATTATCTTTCATGTTTCAGGGTAAACGTGAAATCATCCTCAGGTAACTTCTCTATTATTTCCAAGCTTTTTCCACTGTCTTGTCCTTCAAACTACTTGTTTTATATCCTATTTTCAAATTGATCCCAAGTGAACAAAAATAGAGCTCTTAACGTAGTCACATTCCCCCTCTTTCTACTTCTGTATTTGTTTAATCCTTCCTTTCTAATAATATCACATAACTTAAGATTCAAAGCTCTACTTTGTCTTTTTATTTATATCTTCTCCCTTAGAATTTTATCCTCTGCTCTCCCTTTTTATTTGACTACACAACACTCCATTATTTCCCGTTAGGTGATATTTCAAGCATATTTCACTATTTATATTCTCTTTTTCTTTCCTCATTCACTTCCTGTACCATTATAACACTACATGTATCATGTTACTTCTTGAGTAATAAAGGGAGATAGAAATATCAATCCCTTTTATTAGCTGAGGGAATTCACAAGGAATTACAATTTCATTAATCACATAAAAGTCAGTCTTCCTCCTCTGTAAACTCCACTCCTTCGAACCTGAGTGATACAAGGTGTACAACAGAGCATTATTAAGACAGAGATAAAAGATACTGCGCAATCAAGAAGATTTATCTCTTTAATACCAACACTGACACTTCAATTTAAATAGTAATAAAAGCAGAAATATACTATGTGTGCACTCACAAGCATCCTACTTACAGTAACAACAATGCTGCAAATTTCCTACCCACCCCAAACTGTGTTTCAGGGAAGAAGAGTTATTCTGTCAAAGAGCCACACAGACTTTGCTCTTTTTTTGCAGTGGGTATCACAAGTTAACTACTGACAGCAGAGCATGGCAGGCAGCTCTACAGCTTTCAGCTAAAGAGCTAGAATTTATTTGGGGCATTTGTGGCTCAATGACCTTTCTGCTCAGTAGGTTGCCTTGGCACAGAGTCAAGGTTTGCGGCCCTCCAGCAGGGCTCGTACGGTTCCAAAGGCCAGAGGACGCTTAAATAGGTAAAAATGGCTGTAGTTAGAATACTAAAATGATGCTGTCCTTGAAAATTACATCAGGTACACAATTAAATGTCTTTTACAGAATACTGGAAGGTGCTTACTCTAATATACTGGTATAACAGACTAGCCAAGTAGTTTACAGAAACTATAGAGGAGGCATCTTTCCTTAACGTGCATAGAACCATATTTTGAAGATGCTATGGTATTTCAAATTTCCAAGTTCCTTTATTTTCAAGTCTCACAGCCATCTGCTGCTTAGGTCAAAAACATAGTTTAAAGAAATACACCATGTCCCATAGCTGCATTTACTGTAACCTACTGCCTTTTCCACAGGTATAAGGTCCTACCTACAGTTGTCACAGAGCTCAAAGGTAGCTTTGTTACATAAAGTAACAAACAATCAGATTGCTTATATTAGACAATGAAAATTAAATTTGTGTCAATAGGAGTCAATTTAACAAAATTATTCCATTAGGGATAATTAAATGAATTCATTTTGCAAATTAAATATAAAAACCCCAAGGCACTAGATGACAAACCAATTTTACAGTCATCTTGTCTAGGTCAGCCCCAGTTCTTCCCAGTAATTTTCTAAAATATTCACATGTGGCAGCACCAACAGCCATTAGAGAGAGAAAAGTGAAAATATTCTCTACCTAATTTAAAACTAAATTCCCCACAGCTCCTAGAAGACCATTTAGTGCCTTTAAAAAGCCAGACATCACACATAGCAGTGACCAAAGCTTTCATCACAACCACAAGCACAAAACCAAGGCTGATATTAACAGAACCTGTATCAAAGACATGGAGAACCATCAAATGCTCTCTGAAGCACTTCTGGGAAAAAAACAACCCACTACAAAGCTGATGACTCCTCAGCTCTTGAAAGACACTAGGTATTAACTTATAAGCCTGACAGTTTCTGAGATGAGGGTCCTTGCTGCAGTCAGGGTCTGTCAGACACACTGGTGCAAAACGTTAGCAAAGGTCATAGAAGCTGCCTAGTTTTTAAGGACTGTAGTAAGCTTGGGTTTTCTTTTCCACAGGGGAAGGCACTCATGTAGACACCTTGAGGAGGAACTATAAATTATGCAGACAGCAGGTTTTTTGTAGAAAGATACACCAGCATAGCCTGGTTTCTGTCCTTAAGAACATTATATGCTAAAGATACAAGGATCAAATGCCAACTTCAATTACAGAATAGCAAAGATTTATAAAACACTCTGATTCAGCAAAGTAGTTGCCAAAAAGTGGCCAAAATCTTAAATTTTAAGCAGCTGAAAATGAAACTGAAATTTCAGCAGATGTCAAAGCATCTTGCTAGATTACAGCCAAAATATTTATCATGCACTTTTATCTTTGTGATTCAGCCTGTGACCCTTGTATTTTCACTGCATATGCACAAAGGTCAAGATCAAATCCCCAGACAGGTAAAACTTCCAGAGTCAAAACCCAGATTTTCGAGGAGTTCAAGTTAATCTCCACTTGTTGGGATTTAAAACAAGTGATGCTTTGAGCAGGTATCTGATTCTTTAAGGTGCCCTTGTACTTCACTGTAGGGTTATGTCAGATTTTCAAAACATTAAAGCATTAAAAAAAAAATCACTATTATTATTTGTTTTAGGAATCCTCAGAGCAATAGGTATTCTTTTTCTTAATTAAAGTACTGGTCACAAATTATACTTACTAAAGAAGTGACACTTTCCATCACTTGATATTGAATAACTTTTGTATTATATTGCCAAAGACAGATGAAGCGATTAAATACATATGCCCCCAAGAAAACCAAAGGGAAAGAGATGAATGCAAGACTTAGATAAAACTATCTCCATCCTTTTATAGCTATTAATTTCTTCATTTTGCTCAAACAACTATCCAGTTACAATTGTAAATTACTAAGAGAATACACTTAGTTAAAAATGAAGTCAGAAATCATTACAGAAAGTTTTTGCAGAAATTTTATTTGTGGTTTTTATTAAAAGGGAAAAATCGTATATGAAGTAGAAGTAATCCCAGATGCTACAGTGGTTTGGAAACAGCATCTATTTCTTTATATAGCACGCAGTTGCAATCATGTAAGTTGTCATTTTTGCACTGGAAATTTCAAATCAGTTTATAGCTTATACATTTCAAATGTGCAACTATGGGTTTAGTGAAACAATTAAAGGTCATTAATGTTCGCAATGTAGGGCTATCCTATGATAGATAAACTCTGCATCAATCATCCAGTTGAAACCATTACCAAAAATTACCCTTTTCATGACAGCATATCTCTATTTCCTTTTTTTAATGCAAATCAGTAATGAAAAGATGGAGAGCAAGAAAGGACTTATTTATTTTATCCTTGGTGACTATTCCACAATGCAAAACCATGGGTAAGAGTAAGTATTTCAGCATTCTCCAACATAATCACCAGAAACAAGTGTTTGAATACCTAAATATACTTTATATTTAAACAGCCAAACTTGGAGCCCATCATAGCTGCAGACGTATGAGATTTCTACTTCCAAGAAGAGACACTGTGTATGTGAGCAGTTTATCTCTCAGTACATAAATTGGGGGATACAAACATCTGTCAGTTAGGCTCATATCACAGCCTGCTTCATGAAAACACTTAAATTTCTCAGTAATCTGAAACGTAATACATTTTCACAGCAGGGAAGGGAATGTACCTGAACCTCAGAGCTGGCAGTGACATCCTTTACTCCTGAACAACCCCAGCACTGTAGACAAGGTAATGCAGTTATGGGGAACACTTGGGGCAACATTTAGGACTCGGTGAGGTCACTGAAGAAGCCCTACAGCTATCTACTGAGCAGCTGCCAGCATTTCCAGGACTCTGCGTGGAACTGGGATTTGATGATACTGTGCTTATTCGGTACAGCAGACTGTGTGCTGGTAGAGTTGTATAATCATATATGATGGGGGTTAGCAAAGGGCACTGTTACTTACTCAGGAATTATATTTCACGGCTTACTTTATTCCCAGCAGGAATCCTAGTTTCTAATACAGAAATAATGGATAAGTACAAAATAACAATGTATTTTCTTACTTGAAAATAAGAAAGTCAGCAGAAAAGACACTGAACGTGGAGTCCCCTCATCCCGCTGTGTATTACAACTTATTACAATGTACCAAAACAACTCCCGGGACTTTTTAAATAGTGTTTGAAGATGTGAATCATGCTACATAGAAGAACACCTACAGTATCAAATCACTGAAATACAAAAAAAAATAGAAATTAAACTACAGTTATTCATTAATCCCCTCAAAATTTTTAAACCTTACTCTTTAAGTCTTAAGTCTGCATCCGAAAAGCTACAAAAATTTTTCAGTTGATGTAAAAGTATATAACAGAAATCCTTTACTAGCACAGATGGAAAGAATATATAATAAACAAGTAAGGTGAAAGTCTGTCATAGTTCCTTCAAAATACCAGCATTCAAAATAATGTGGTTTTTCCTCAAGTCTTAGAAATATTTTAAACATGATCATCTAATGAATTATAATCTTTTAATCTACCTTACGCCTCAGTCTGTCTAAGTTTATACTTCCACATATATAGAGAAAAGCATATTCAAATATACTTGAAAAATCCATACTTATAGAAACTTTGTTCATGCTTCTGTACTTACCCAGGACACATTTTTAGCCTTGGGTGTTTTTAGCATGGCAACATGCAAGGCTGAAACGACCAACAACAGCCCCACCAGCATGGAAAGTCAGATGGAGGAGTAGTCCAGGTGCCGTGGTTACCCCCAGGGTGTAGAGTTCCTTAGCCTGGCTGACACAGGCACACCGAGCATGTGCTCAGGTAACAATAAAAAAAGTCATTTTTTTTCCCAATGTACAATCCAGTCAAAACAAGACATAGCTGTCTTCAGCAGCAGCTGGCTGTATTTCTGTATATCCATGAAATCCAAAGTTGGCTCTTCTCTTTGAAAAGTTAAAACCAAAAGTCAAAGGGACTTAGTCCCACAGACACTTCACCCGCCCAGTGAGAAAATGAAGAGTCCAGTTATCCTCCAAGCTTCCAGCCAAGCACTAAGCTCGTAGGAGAATGAAGTCCAGCACTGGAAGCCACTCACCTTCAGAGGATGTCAAAGACACACACTGTTGCTGGCTGCACTGTTTAACTGCTGCTATGCCTGAATATTTCACGACCTCAAGATCTTTAGAGTAATAAAGAGAATTAGGATCTCGATGTCAATAAATAATGCATGCCAACAGCTCAGGCAGGTACCTGTTGCACTGTCCGTGCCCACGGCGTGGTGGCTGCCACGCCAGCCCCGCAGAGGGCACCTGTTCTTGCAGCACCCTCCTGCAGTGCTGGGCTCACCGCCGGCACAGACATGCGTCCCAGAATGGCAAGCAAAGGCAGAAAATCACTGTTCCTGCTTGTTTCTCTTTGTTCCTCTGCCCTTCTGTCCTTTTACTTTTACCTCCTGTCAATCTAGATTACCAGAGCAGATCCAGGCTAAATTTTGCAACTATCAGTAGTGATTAGAGTGAGTTGATTGAAATCGGATTATACAGGAAGACCTCTGCTTCCTCACTCAGCACACAGGCCAGTACCATTTGCAAAATACTTATGCTTCACTGCACAGTATGAGAGCATTTGGAGCAGTCCATTATAAGAGAAACAGTGCAGTGAAAACAAGCCAGACTGCACTGTCTTTAAAAACGAGAGAAAAGGGATCTATTTTCAGTAGCTGCAAGAATTTACAGGGCAGTGTTTCAGACCATTCCCAGATGGAAGAGTTTGTTGGAGTCTCATGGCTTCACCAGAAAGCATGGTATATCAAAGAGTGGCACAATGTACCTAAAGTGCTCTGTGCACCTGCCTGCTACTGCTCAGATACGGATCCAGTCCAAATGTACCTACGTGGCATCTGAGCACCGAACCTGTGAGAAGCATCATCCTTCCCTGGGAGAACATCTGCAAATCCTACTGACAGTATCCACACAACTCAACAAGAGCATTTAATCCAAATGTGCTTTTTCCAAAGCATATCATTAAATGTACAAGGAAGGTGACCTGCTTGAACCATATTCAAATATATGTATATTAATTTAAATACAAATATGAGCTATGAGGTAAAAAGGTACAGTACCACCCCAAAATGGTAATATTTTATCTTGAAAAGAAGAAAACAAAACACAAAACAGAAAATAAGATGGTGAATTTGACAAGGGAGGAATCTGATAAAAAGCAATTTAAAAAATGTACAAAATTAAGTCCAGCTGACAGATACTCTGAATGTGACAGACAGATGCAGTTTGCATTACAACATACCATTTTTCTAGGACTTCCTAAATAAGAACTTAATATTATTATCTACTCATGATACAGACCTAGATTATGCTTCAAGCATCATCTGTCACTTTACACTGGTTATTTAATGTATTTGCATAAATGCGATGGGTTTATGATTGCAAGAATTCAATTCGTGGATGGTCTGTGATTTGTTTCCAGGTATTAAAATAATATTAAGGTCTTTTCCAAGGTGGCAACATAAAATTCTTATTTTGTTAAAAGAAACTCTAGAAACTGCTTATGCGATTGGGGCAGAGATAAAATGTGTATATTTCCCACTAGAAATAACTATCTGATTTCTAAATACTCACAGTCTTCTGCTTTCTGTAGTCCACATTGTAGGTAATCAGAAGTTAAGTCTGGTACACTCTGCATGGCATATACTAGAAAGGAAGTTTATATGCACACAGTTTTTAATTAGATCCTCCTTTTTTTTCATAAGTCTACTCAGTCTCATGGAGCTGAAGCAGTATCTGTAATTTTAAATGATTGAGACTAAAATAAAAGAATGGATAATTGCCTTCACTAAGTGCACTGAGATTCAAATTCTAGTAGTTGGACAGGTGGAATACAAAGGTGTATGACTGGATATAAATCCAGCAGTGTGGTAACCTTACGCAGTGAAAAATTCTCAGTGAGATGTTAAGCGGTTATTGGAAGCAGCTCCGTTTCAAATATACCATGTCTAGAAATATTAAAGAAAATATTTCACAGAGAAATTACTTTATTCCATTCTGAAAGTTAAAGAATGTAAGTCTAGAGTCTGTTACATTAGCACTGAACACAAAGGTACCCTACAGTACTGTCACTGATGTAGAATGGATTAGATCAGATCTGTCCCTACATACTGTGACAATAAATATACGCTTGGTCCTATACATACAAGCTGAAAAACAGCTGGCATTTGAGCTTTATCCTTCTTAATATTAACTCAGTTCACAGAATTTTAGAGCAGCAGCTGCTAATGGCCTGCCAGACGTGCTCAAATAAAATGAACTAAATTTATTCCCTCACACAGAAGGATTTTGAAATACTGAATTTTACTTTAAGCAGCTAAATTAGTGTCAATGGCATACATTAAAAAAATCTTACTGCTAGAACATAATGAAATAAAAGACAAGAAGGGTTGAAAATTTAGATGCTAACAAGATTAGAAAGTCCAGAAATTAACCCTGTTGTAAGTAGGACCTACGGTGCAATCTTTAATTCCAGAGGATACAAATCTCATTGTAGAGAACAGAAGGTCCTCATAGAGGAACGATGCTGAACAATAAACCTAAAATGACAGAAATATTCTGCTCCATGCATCCTCTTCTTTCTGATGCGGCACTTTTTGTACACTCACTGCAACATCGGATAGTTTTTATGTCTTTAATGAGCATGTTTTCAGAAGGTGCTGGTGAGGGAAGCTGCTGCTGTTATTCTCACTTGATAGCTGGAATATAAATTCCAGATGAGTCCATTAGTTAATGAGGAATCTAGTCTGAGAGAATTCTGGTCTGATCCTTTCAAGAATTTAACATTCTGTAATGCTTTCTGTATTTAGAGCACACTTGTGGACTTTGTATTGCATACTCAGCAATTCCGCAAACAAATCTTCATCATTTCAATTTTGAGATCACAGACCTGTTTTAAGCTGGGTATTCCCAAATGCTGGTACACAAGACACTTAGACTTTTAACAGAATTTCTGATTTAAGCAAAATGTTCAGCCTTGCCAAAAGCCAATTAAGCACCAAATCTATTTCCATTTTATTCATAAAACTATCCTCTCTCTTCCTGCCCTATATTTACTTAGTTAGCTCTGCCTTCAGAAACAAAGTGAAGTCTTACATCAAGAAAATTGATTTTTTTTCCCTGAATATCAGCCATCCAGTGATGAATACAGCCATGATCTCAGGAAAAAGAGAATTTGTCTCTTGGTCTTTAAATACTATATTGCAGCATATACACAGAATTCTAGAGTGTTTCAGCTTTCCAATAACTGACTTCCTAATCTCAATGCTTTCTTATGCGAGGTTTTCCTTTTTTATAGGTTTTAGTAAAAGTTCCAGCACCATCACCACCATAAAAGAAACCATATGAATGTATGCATTGATTTGGATTGCAACGAGCTTCACAGCCACTGTCTTCAGTTCAGAGCTGTGGCTGAAACAAATGCATGTTACCCAAATCATTCATTTTGGCTCTTCAGAATAAGCAGATGCTGGAATTAATGTGTCTTCTCTCTAGATACAAAACAGAAATAAGACTGACCTTGCAAAAAAATGCTTCAAATTTGCTCATTAACGTTTTTGAAGCAATTAGACAAACATTACAGGACTGCACTGCTTAATGAAGATCATGAAAGAAAAACCTTTGCATACGCAACACACCATGACATGGGCTGCCAAACTATAATAACTATTCTTTACACAGAGAAATTGCCAGGCCTCAGAAAGGATGAGACGCATGGTCTGCTTACTGATAGTGGAAAGATACTGCAGCTCAGACACCGTGCCCTCCTGCTGCTGTCCCCAATAGCCCTGCATCTCGGTGGTCACCCCTTCCTGCTTCCAAGCAACTCGTGACTGCACAGCCCAGCTGCTGAGCTCCCCTCCAAGTCCTCTGACTCCCAGCCCTCCCCTGAGTCACAGCCAGCAGTGCTGTCATCACCCAGCCTGGCCAGCCAAACAAAGGACAGCAGCAGACAACCCCTTGCTCAAGGAAGATCCCCACAGCCCCATAAAACATACTTTTAACTAGTGTTTCTTAAAGGATCAGCTTATTTCCTCTATTCCTTATTTCCTCATTCAAAATAAAAATCTTCTGAAATATAGGCCATGGTCGTACAAAACTTCAAAGTTGCAAAATTCAGAGTCAGTGTGCATAGGATGGATCTACAGCGAGCTCCCAACTGCAAAGCTGTAAAACCAGCCAAAATTCACATAACTTAAAGTTTGATTCAAAAATGATTCTTCACCATTTGCCATGGTTTATAATCATCACTCATATTTTCAAAGTACATTATCTGAGATACTGCAGCTGACTCAGAGATGATGTTTCTCAGAACAGCAAGAAATTCTGTGGATATTAATAACCTACAGTATCTGTTCCTGTAGTTAGTTTCCAAGGTTGGTAGGCTAAAAACTTATTTCTGTATCTGTCCATTCAGCAGCACAAAAAAAAAAAAATAAAATGTTTCATAATAATGCAGGAAAGTGTAGAAAAAGTGGTTCACAACAAGAAAGGGAAAACAAAAGTATCTGATTTTTACTGGCTTCTCCATCATGCTTCAGAGGTAAATGAAAAATTCACATTAGATATTTATAAGTAGAAAATTAATTACATGCTCACGGCAAAGGAAATCTTAAGGAGTATGTAAATGTAGTATTTCAGTGATATTTCAGTTCATTGTATATAAATAATATTGGAAGAACTAAAAAAATTCAAAGAACTAAAATTCAAGAGTTTCTGAGTGTCACACATTACATTGTATTCAAAATCACTAAGAAAAAATAATCAAAAGAAACTATTAGTAATCAATGGCAAGGCAAATCAAACCTTCTGTAAAATAAGATGTACTGCATGTTAAGGAAGGTAGCAATGCCTGAAGTAGTATATTAATTCAAATAATGCTTCTATGAAACAAAATTCCTCAAGCCTTGGTGAGGAAAAGGAGTTCTGGTATCTCTCTTTTTAAAAATGCAGTAATTTTTTCTATACCTGAAAAGTTTTGTATAATTCTTGTATAAGAAATCAAAAGTACAGCAAGTACACTATTGAACCTACTACTCCAACCCATCCATGTGCATCTCTCATCAAAATATATTTACATGAAATGGTTTTTAATGAACTTATTTGAATAGCTGTGTAATATCCTTTCCTATGAGTTACTGACATGGCTTGAATATTTTCCTTTTTATTTCTCTGTTCTTTGTCTTACAATCACTCAAACAGTTCCTTCAGAATACACAAAGAAACAAACAACAAAAAAAAAGGACTTATTTGCAATATTTTATACAACAAAACAACAAAAACGCTGTACACGCGCAAGCAAAGTCATGAAAAGTATAGCGGTGCTTGGGGAAACAAACATTTATTTTAACTTTTTCTTTACTTCTAACTCTAATTAAATACACCATCAGATGATACTGTTTTCCTGCGGCCATCAATTGAAAAATGTCATGGACTGAAAAGCCAAATACCCTAGACTATAGCAATAACAGAGTTTATTAGATGTTGCTGTTAGACAACATCATCAAGCATTTCAAGCCCAAATTGCTAAAAAACAATGGAGTTTAGAAGATTGATATTCAAAATCACTACTAGAACTGTGAAAGCCTTTCAGAGAGGAAGTTTCATTTTAAACTCACACAATGATTTTGACTTTTAAT
The DNA here is from genome assembly GCA_013389985.1 of Dryoscopus gambensis. NCBI lineage: Eukaryota > Metazoa > Chordata > Aves > Passeriformes > Malaconotidae > Dryoscopus > Dryoscopus gambensis. The sequence goes on along the minus strand of WEIT01018860.1, from coordinate 114,948 downwards.
CAATGAAATCATTATTGAAAAGCCAGTTCAAATCAGAGTCTGTCCTACTATGTCACATCATTCCTCAGGGACAAGTAACGTTGCAAAGCACAGATTTCAAAACAAAAATGCTTTTAAAAATGCCATTAAAAGAAAAGATTACAGTATTTGACTTTAAGACCATGCATCAAGAAATATTCTGTCTTATACAGCCTTTTTTAAATCTCTCTTTTTTCATGCCTATTTATATTTGCTATAGATAAAATGATATGATGGCTCTGTATCTCTGCTTCTCGTGTCATAGCATCTACATGCAGGGAAGACAGCAAGAGTGGTGGGAGCAGCCAGTCCAGGACAGATCAAGGGAAAACACTTGGCTCTGGCTTAGGCACTTGGCTCTGGCCCTTGTAGTTAAAGTCAAAGAGGCATCCTAGGGAGAAAAGGCAGAAGAGGGGACACAGAAAAGGTAATTAAATAAAGTTCAGCTTGGCCAGGTAATATTTATGTATTATATACACAGATTATCCTCCTGGGCTGCCCAACACAATCCAATATAATCAAGAGCAGTGTACTGGAAAAAGGCCACAAATTACATCATGCTTCATGCACCAAATTAAATGTTCCAGCTGCAGAGCAAGCTCAGGAGCACATCTTGGGCGCTGAGGGATGAAAGCAACCAGCACATGACAGAATGGTGGGCAGCAATTTATGGTGCCTGTTAACAGGAGCATCCTGTTGTCAGTCCTGCCAGAGAGTGGCCTCCTGAGCTCAGAGGAGCCAGTGGGACAGATCACTCTGTGAACCCAGAAGAGTTCATGTGAAGGAAAAATGGGAGAGACTCCTACAAAGCTCATAACCTGCCAGAAACATCTTTATCTCAACTTGATTCACAATATGTAACACTGAGGCTGCAATCTATCTAAAGCTGCTGAACAGGCAACATCACTCCAGCCTCCTCCTCCTCCTCCTCCTCCTCCTCAGGAGGAGGCAGGAGCAGGCAGGAGCAGGTAGGCAGGAGGTAGAAGGAGGCAGGAAGATGCAGGAGGAGGGAGGCAGTGGCCACAGAAGCAATGGGATCTCCTGGGGTCTCTAGTTTGTCTTCTATCACAGCGAAGTGCAGCCACTGGCAAAATCTTGAAACTTCATTTTCACAAAATGTGTGAAGCCAGATATTCCCACTGATCCCTGAGACTTCAGAGCATTTGGAGAACAGGTTTACCTAGCACAGCACCAGCCCACGTGTTCCCATATATTCTTGGTGCTGCGCTGGCAAAGACATCCTGACTCAACAAGCTGAAACCAAAACAGGAGATCCAGCCTTGGTGGCTGAAAATAGTCCTGGTCATACCTTCTCCAGCTTCCTGGAGTTTGCATTTAGTTTTGGTAAGAGTCCATTACAATTCCATCAAATAGGCCTTAAATTCATCCAACTTACTTGCCTTGGGCAACAGACTTTACCCTTCTGAGTTGTGAGTAACTTACACCTTTTATTTTCTCATCCAGTTCTAATTGGGAGATGTAAACAATTCCCCAGTCCAGAAAGAAGAAATTTCTTATAATCATTTATTATATTATTATAATATATATTATAACATATATAATAATATAGGATATATATTATTATACCATGTATTATTATAATCATATAATAATTTTTCCCTGGCCCTAATGTTCACTGTCACTGGTCAGCCCTCCAGCTTGGACAAACTGGTCCATAGTGTTATGATAACAATACCACACTGCACCACTCAATTTGGGAAGTACACTGAGTTCTAAAGATCAAACTGAAAATGTTAGCCTATTGAAGTCACAGCGAAAGTTTTGCATTTACCTCAATAACTTAGTCACTTATATTCACGGAATCACACAATTGTTTGGTTTGGAAAGGATTTCAGGGATTTTTCCCATTCCAAGCCCCCTGCCACGGGCAGTATGCCATTCACTAGGTCAGGCTGCTCAGAGCTCCATCCAACCTGGCCTTGAACACTACCAGGGATGGGACATCCACAAATTCTCTAGGCAAAATAAGTTGTTATGTTATGAATTGTCAATGTAATTTGCTGTATTAAATCAAGGAACCAGACTGCAATCATTTATTAAAAAAAAAAATTAAAAAATTATTTTCCCACTTTTAGGGCAGAAATCCACATTTTATGTGATAGCAAAGTGACAGAGAAGTTCCTTTCAATTTTGGATTCAAACACCTTTGCATTTGGAGAGCACCCCAGAGACTTGTCAGACACGCACAAAAAACCAAAAAATACAAGCTCTCAAGAATTACTGACCCTACTGATTTTATTTTGTGGTCTAATTTTTCCCTTTTTAGCATGCTTTAAATTTACAGCATGAAAGTACAGAAACTAAACAGAACCCACAGGCACATGTACATGTGATCATCATTCAATCAGCAAATTGCTTTGGGTCTCACTGACTTTGGCAGTTTTACAATTTTTTTATTTCCAGCTGGTTGAACTGTTCTTGAACAAAGTTTAATATTTTACTGTAGTAGTCAAAAACCCCTTTTCTGTCTCATCTACCATCCATGTACTCTGAATACATTTATTTTTTCTAGAATATATATGACTTCCCTAATGCCAAACAACTACACTATTCCTTTTATATTTTTACAGTATCTAAGAAAACAAAGAATTTTTCCTGCCTATAATCATGCCATTTCTCTAAGAATACAGAAAGTCTTTCTGTTCAGTGTTCCTGAGACACAGCCTCACAGTAACAACTGTGAGCAAGCTTTGCACTACAGGCAGAGATATTTCCTTTGAATCCAGCCAGCGCTCTGCTACGAGTGACTGCAGAGAGTTCACCAAACAAAAACCGCCTCCGTGATCTCTGCCTGTACCACAGGTAAATATCACTGTTTCTGGAAAGAGTTTTTATCTTCTCTGTTCAGTCTCCTTTTTATTTCTCTCTTTGAAGAAGAAGTTATTTCAGTCCATGTCTGAGGCTTATTTCAGTCTACAGTACTTCGGCATTTTTCTTCAAAATGTGCAAGAATCACTTTACCCAGCTTAGAAATGAAACTAAGACTGGGGTCAACTCCTTAACTGTAAGTAACAGTGCTGGCATAAAACCATGATGACACGATGTCTTATCTCTTTGAATCCAAAGCAATTCCAAAAATAAGTATAAAATAAAAGGAAAATATTTGGCATAAACACCACATTTTCAAATGCACACCTGGAGGAAGGGTCCCCTGCCAGAAGTCTTGCATCTGCACCTGGCAGGAGCTTGGCAATGGCAAGGCTGAGCCAGGTCACTGTATTTCAGACCAGGAGAGATTTGCTGTGCAATTCTCCAGCTCTCCTAAGAAGCCTTCTTAAATAATTTTGGATTTGGGGGAGGTTTTGTGTGTGTATGATGAGGGGGAGGGCTGTTGGGTTTTTTTGTTGTTGTTGTTTGTTTGTTAAATCTTTTTAATTTTTCAGAAATCCTGCTCCATATGGATGGGAAGATGTATCATCATAGATCATAGCTAGGGAAACAGTTGTAAAATGTTTTTTGGCAAGCTCACTGAAGACCCATTTAAAAACTGCTGTCTCAGTTCCCCCACCAGTGACTGGGACACACAGACTCATGTGACCCTAGGATACCCTTTTCCAGGGCAAACTTTATTACCACTGGTCACCCTGGACACATATTGGACAAACAGAATATTTCTTAAAAGACAGAGTGAATGAATTGTTTGACTCACAATAGGCTTGGATGAGGTAGGTTGCTATGCAGAAGCTTTCCAACCCTTGACACAAGCCTGTTTAAGAGTAAAACAAAAATATTTCCTTAAAATTTCCAAAGCAGTTAAGTTGAATGTTTTATGAAGACAAATTTAAGGAAGCTGAATCTTTCCACAGACTTTCCTGTGTTTCTATTCCATTTTCCATCTTTCTGCGTATCTTAACCCTCAGGGTGCAACCCTCACTGAGTATCTCTTTTTGATGAAGCACTTAGCACTTTTATAATTAACCTGATCATTGAACTCTCCCTCAACATTTCTCACTGAGAATTTATTTCCTCCTGTGGTTATTCTTCCTCTCAAAACAAATCCTGCTCTGTTTCCTCAGAGATGAAAATATTTCCTTCTTAGACAAGGTATCACTTCATGTGCTTGCCTGGTTTAATGCACACTTCTTTGCCTCAGTCAGGGTAACATTTCTTTCATTTCTCCTGCCCTTCAGTGATGCGTTGCACCCGTTGTCCTCTCCTAAGGGGTATGTTGTATTTACATGCAACCTACAAAAATACGTTAGTCCTTCTAGAGAGTGACTTCTATTAAAATGTAAATAGATTTAATAACTAATGGCATGGTGACAATTCCAAAGATAAACTTGATAATACTTAAATGACTATCAGCAATCATTAGACAATATAGTTTCATTAAAATTTGCGGAAGTTCAGCTGTCTCTTTACGTGAATTACAGTACTGTGGTTGCAGACACAGGCAAACACATATCTCTAAGGAAATTAAACATGCAAACACATATCTTTAATATCTTTAATGAAATGTGTATAGTAGCTCATAACAACTGAAACCATTTCCTCCACAGAAAAAGGTGCCATGTGTGTGACTCCTCTCCACCTACTTTTTCTATACTCATGGCAAACCTCCTCTGGGTCTGCTGACGACTTCTCTTTGACATCCTTCCTAAATTTCTCTTTATCATGTCTCTAATTATTTCAGTTCAAGTAGCTTATTATTATTCCATACAAACACGATGTAAATTAATCTGATTTCTAATGTCTCAATTAGAGTTTTGCTGATAAGTTCTTACAGACTTGCATGACTAAGCCTTTCTTTCCTTAGCTGCTGGGGAGCAAGAACCAGCGCCTTATATTTATTTACTGACGCTGGTTTTGTGTAGGGTCATGCTGTTTCAGCACACTTTCAGTATTCCGGGAGAAAATTAAGACTAAAAACCATTAAATTAACTGTATTACAACATTTTTCTTTTTTCTCCTTTGGACAACCTTTTACTATGTTGGATTCTGATTACGCAGATAATTAATCCAACTAGTCTATCTACTGAATCTTTTGCATGGCCTGCAGCGACACAGGCCTTAGAAAGAGTGCTGCTCTTAGAAACAGTAAACTATCCGGTGTAAGTAAAATCCGTGGCTCACAATTCAATGAAAAAAATATAAAGAGTATATTGTGTAATACATATAGCTCACATTAACAGCTGGGAAAAAAAGAGGTAAGCAGAATATTTTTAGGTCAGGTAAAAGAAGAGGAACCTTATAAAAGTTGTATTCACAACTTACTAAAAAAACTCATGATCTGAAAACATGGGGAAAGTGTTAATAAAGAAGAAAGATATTTTGACTGGGATAGTTTCTGGAAGTAACAAACGGAAATAGAAAAACAATAAATGAAATAAGATATTTCTACTGAAAATAGAGGTATAAACATCTGCTATAGTCAACCAAGTTCTGTGCACAAACCCATAAGCAGAAAAGATAAAATGTGAAGATGTTGAGTGTTCTTGCTTGCAGTCTGGTTATAAAATCTGAAATAGACTTTACAGAGATGATGGCAAGATGAAGCATTTCACCAGCTGTAGAATAAATAGGTCATTATTCCCATAAAGATAGTAATTTTCATTACTCTGTAACAGATCAAAGCATGCAAACACTACCTCCAAATTATTTATTTCCAGAAGCAACACAAACCCCAGGAGCATTCCTTCTCTTGCATCACGCTCTAATGCCACACAGACTGCTCCAAGCCACATGTGCACATGTGAACATAGATGCATGATTGCAAAGACACACTGCAACAAATTCTTCAGCTGTTAACAAATAGTATTTCATCCAAGTGAAGCAGCAGAGTGGTTCCATCTAGAGGAGGAGTGTGTAAAAACTACTCATCCCTGATGACTAGCTATCTTTAAATAAAGAACAAGCATAAACCATTAATACAGCAGACTCAGTATAAAGGCCCTGCTACCTGGTACCATAGCTCCATTAATAATCATTTGTTACAGAAGTCTGTACTGCATGCTTGTTTAACTGGACAGAAAATATAATGTTGTAAGCATCAGAATTATTAACATCTACAGTCAGGACAATCTGCTTCTATCGATGATGCAGCTCAGGATTTCTGGTCTGCGAATGCACATTGCTGGGTCATGTGGAGCTTCTCATCTAGCAATACC
>WEIT01018860.1:86269-101218 GCA_013389985.1 Dryoscopus gambensis | reverse complement strand
GTTACAGGACCTAATAATGTTCCAATCCAAGGCAGTATTTATGCTTCGAACCACGATTATTTCAAACAAAATCTGCATTGTAAACAACCTCCCTACTTCCATCCCTGTTACCCTATACCCTACTATACCCTGGTTATTCCTAATCCGTTTCTCCCTCCATGGTATCTCTCTCAGAACCATGCTTTCCCATTCCCTTATTATGCAGTTAACAACCTGTTTCCCCACAATTCCTCTCCTATATCAAGGCGGGAATAAAAGGGGAGGGAAAGGAAAGAATTAACTGTCTCTATTTGGAGTTCTAACAGGCACAATATACCTGCATCCCAGTGCTAACATCCAGCAGAAAACCAATCCCTATGGAACAGACACTCTCCTGCTTGAGTTTCCCCTCCAAGTGTACCAGAAATCAGCTGTTTGGACATTGAGACTCAAGGCGGGTAACTTGCATTCTTTTGAAATTGTTCTTGTTGCTTTGTGTTTAAATAATAGGGCCTTATAACCATTGAGAAAAAACCTCTTAATAAAAACAAAAGGGTGAGATGTTGGGTTCCCCCCCCCCCCCACTCCCACACACACACACTGCTCCCTTGGGGAGAGGGGACCCTGGGGTGGATGCATGGTCTGAGCACGGGGTCTCCCCTACCCCTGCCTGGTCACATGTACCACAATTCTGTGTTCAGATTGGTGATTTGGTGTTCCCCTGCCCGGGGAACTGGGGGTTGTCCCGTGACTTGGGTAGTCTGTGTGCTGGCTTCAGCCATGCAGCTGGTAATAAACATCATGCTGAAATATCTACAAAAATGAGCCTTTCCTGATTTCTTCTACGGGCCAAGCCGTCTCCAGAAGGGTGCAGAGAACACACTTCAACAAAACAGCCTTCACTTCCAGACTCTTCCAGGGAGAACAGAGAGCTGGAGACAGTACAAGATCTCTGAGTGACTTCCATCAGGCTGCAACTTCTCTTGAAGGCTGGACCAACAGTGCATAGACTGGACTAAAGTTTGAAAACAAAACAAACTGGTCAGTCTTCAGGCTCCAGTGCTTTTAGATGTTCTTTACCATGTAGGCAGTAAGAGTTGTGAAAATATCTCTGGGCAATACATAATTAGTACAGATGTTTTAGACTTCACTTCCAGAAAGAGATAACATTATTCACTGGAAGGACTTCACTCAGCTCCTCCATACTCTGTTCCTCCATACTACTCCAAATAGATCCTGTCTCACAAATGGCATGACCCCAACTTACAGACATGACTGATGGAATAAGGTGAAGACATGACTTGGAGTTATCTCCAGCTTTTGCCATGAAAATTTCCAGTGTGAGAGTCTTTATTTCTGGAATTGAGTATCAGCATGCAGTCATAATATCCATACGACACTTCTACCATTACAAGCTTCACGTTATTTCACACCATATTAAACACACTGCATTAAATGACACCTCATGCCCCCATCACCCTGATTACCCATCCAAAGAAACCACAGATGAGGAAAAGTGGAAATTTTGTGGATTCAGGCACTACATGGTGCCAGGATGAAGGAAGAGTCAACGATCAGACAAACCAAGCGAGATCTCCTGAGCCAGATTTAATCTCGTTAACATTGTGTGGTCTGCACACCACTTATTAGCTGCAAAACCTAGAGAGAAGGTAAAGAAGGATATAGCCCATCCAGGCCTTCAGTTTTATCCCAGCACACAGATGCAGGACTAATCTCTGTGCATGATAGTCCAACATGCAGGAGATCACAGAAAGGAGCAATATATGAATACAAATATTTTCTCTATCAACAATGCTGTTCCTCCAAAGAAACAATAGGAGCCTGTGTAACTAAGAGTAGTGATCTATTCCAGACTCAAAACATCATCAAAGGGATTGGTTATGCCTAACATTTGCACAGTTTTTAAGACCCGGACTAGAATGAGCTGTATTGCTGGCACACAATAGCTAGTTAGGTTTGGCCATGTGTTTTAGTTACATAAAGTATGGTACCTTAAACCCCCCCCAAAAAATAAAAAAACCCCCAAACTTCCAAGACAGATAATTTACAACTACAGTTCATACGGAAATTCAGAACTGTAAACTAATAACCCAGAATAAAAGTCTAATGTTTTTCCCCAGTGAGTCAGACGTTAATAAAAAGGGTCATATCTTGGCTCACTTTAATTTCAGTGCTTTCATCCCAAAAGAATCATGCAGTACAACCTCAATTAGTCCAATGCCATTGGGAGTGCCAAAAAAATTTAATAATAACAGGTTTGGATAACCAAGGATTCAAACAACAGAGAGAATTTTCATTGTAATTAAGTTATTTAAGAACATGGTCATCTTTCACGTAATAGCATTCAGACCAAAAAGATCAAGGGGAAACTTCATTTCACTTGTCCTAACTAAGACTGAGCAACCTTCTTTGTAAACTGCTAGTGAGATATTCAGAATATCACGAGGTCTGTCAGCTTTGCATAATACCCCCATAGAAAAAAGGTACAAAGCTTAGTATTTTTATAAAACATTCACTAAGCACCTTTCTCTCCATTACCCACAAACACCAAAAAAAATTATGGAGCTCATGGGGTTCTGTCTAGATAATATTATTCGCAGTGGCTGGTGCTACTGCTAAATAACAGTAACAAGGAGAAATTAAGGGTGGGTGATGCATCTCAAGAGGTCATTATTTTCATATGCCCTAAACTCCACCGGCATGGGAGAGCTAACAAGAAGTGTTTTCAACTTGTATTTCAACTTCTGTATAATTGTGGGAATATTATCAAGTAAGTATCAGCATAAGAGATATTCAAGTTTTGATTTATACTGAATTGATGGTTGAAAGTAACTATGCATGGGTTTTTGCACAGTTTATACAAAATACAGTACTGTTTAAGTTCTTTCCTTAATCTCATCTGATGCTCCTTACTTCTATCTGCTTCTTACAGTATCAACTGTTGCACCTGTGAGAACAAAATATACCAAAAGTCAAATCAGCTTTGTGCAAAACAACTATGACCACACTCACATTTTCAGTTGTTTACATCTCTGCAATTTGTTCTGAGGGAGAAATTTAGGGTTTTTTTAATAATTCAATTCTCTCCATCAATCCCCTACACAAACTTTGACTTAGATTGCACCTATTTATGACCTTGATTGTTCTGTGATCAATTTTTAAGCATCTCTAAAAGACCTTTCTGCGGCACAGAGAAACCCACAGTAATTCTGACAACAGAACTATATCTCCTGATACCTTTGCTCTTTTCTCGTGCCACAAGCTACAAGCTGCTTGTTGCTAATACTCAGCAATTTCAATTTGCAGCTTATCCTGATCATTGCAACCTCTTGTTTCTTATCATGTCTATCTGACAACTGAACAGAAGAAGAGGAATGTTAAAACATAAATTAATTACTTGAGGGTTATCATGTCAGCTGGGTATAATTCAGAGATATTTCAGCTAGTATTTGATCCTTTTCATTACTAACACTTAAGCTTTGTTGTTGGCCTTCCTTGTGGAATTTACTGGAGACAGCCATTTTGCAAGACAGAGCAATCATATCATACCTAAGTATTGAAATACCCTGTTCTGGAAAGCAAATACACCATGCAAAACATCAGGCTATACTTCTGCCACTATACTACTGCTCTTTTTCAAAAGAACTACCACACAAAATTATTTCCATGTTCCCTCAGAATCTTTCCAATAATTTTTGTGCCTAGTCCATAATTGCTTACAACTTTAAGTGATTTTAAGTTATCATTTATGGGTAAGTAGAGATGCCCTTTTCTAATGACTCCACTTACACAGAGCTACTAGCAAGAATAAATACACAATTTTAAAAAAAGGAATCAGCATGGTCAAACTTCCAGTCTTTTAATACTACAGGTCATTTTTTTTTACAAAACATATCCTTGAGAATATGAACAAGTTACAAGAAAATAGATGGCAAGACTCATACCTGTTAAAAAGATCCTTGTGTCTTTGGGCTGTAAACCCTTACTTCACAGGTACTTAGCACTCTGGTCAGTCATTTAGCTTTGCATTCAAATACCTGCCTCAGTCATACTATACCAGCTAATATATTAGGAGTGGAACACACAAGTCAGCATCATTCTAACACAAATGAAAACTTACATAGGAAACCCGTACTCGCCGTCGGTGCACCAGCCCACAGCACTGCATGAAGAGGACAGCAGACAACAATCAGTGCGTGCTTTCACCGAGCTTCGGTCATTCCTGTCTCCTCCGAGACACTGTCCATTTCTCTTCACTGTTCAGTCCCAGGTGCAAAGGAACAGGTAGCAATTCAGTCACCCTTCAGCTCTGAAACTATCCCTTTAAATTATCGTGAAGACAGATGAAACTTACTTTCTCTGAGTAAATCAATCTCTTCTGTTTCCAATGATTTAAAAAGAAAGGCAGAAAAAAACCCCAACAACAAAAACCAAGAGGCACCTCTTTATTTCCTCAGCATCCAGTTATTACAAAGCACATTCCGTATTCCTGTACATCCTTTACTACACGTGGCGTAAGGTTTGTATGAACCATTCTGAACTTAGGAGAGACAGAAACGTAACAGGATCTTCATATCTCAGACTACTGCAACCCCGGCTTTCTGAAGGTCTCTGGCTGCTGCTGCTGCTGCTGCTGCCGCTGCTGCTGTTGTTATTGCTGCTGCTGCTGCTATTACAGCTTTCTTCCCAAGGCACAAACCAGCAAAAGCATCCTTGCTTCAGCATTACCTCTGCTCTATCGTAGGCATATCTGATTTGTTATTTAACCCTTCCCAACAGCCTCAAAAAATGACGGAGTCTAGACTTTAATGCACTCTGGATTCGCAAGACTACAGAACCACCCTCCAAATGGGCAGATGCTTTGTCTGGCAAGACGTGTTTCACATGAATTGTAGGCAGGACTGCTGAGTGGCCTTGCTACCTGACTTGCATCAGAGGCACAGTCTCCTCTGCTGATACTGTTTACAAAAAGAACTCGAGAGAACATTAAAACTCCAAATATGCACTTAGAGAACTAATTAAATACTTGGATAATTGAGACTTACAGATAATGATTTTGAAAAGTCAAATATAATGAAAAATTACTTAAAGTAATAACGGGACACTTCCAAAATCAGGTCACATTATATTAACCTGTTTATGATCACAGGTCATCACTTTTCTTATGGGAGAGACTGAGCATTCCAATACTGAAAAGGCTTAATAGCTACATTATATCTTAAAACTCCATCCTTCACTACGTTATGGCAGTGGTCTAAAAGTCTTAAATGTCTCCAGTACTGTATAGCTCCTGTAAGATGAGGCACTTTTTTAACACTGAGGCACACTTAACTCTTTCAGCACTGGCATTTTGCTAAAAACTAGGATACACGATGTGATTAAAATAGTTATTAATAAAATAAAAGGTATCATTACAAAAATAATAGTTAATAAAATAATATTTGTAATAGTAACTACAAATATCATACTATAATATTATTAAAAGTTGCAATGAGAAAATTAGAGATTATACAAGTTATCTCTATCCTGTCTTTATGTAGGCTCTGCGATGATGACTAATGAAAGGGTTAAATCTTCCCAAACAGTTCAAGAAAAGGAAGATGGTACTCCTCAGAGATTGGTTTGGATTTAAGCTTGAAAGAGGGGACTCCAAAGAAGGCAAGTTATCTGTGTGTGAGCAAAATATTATCAGATACTCAAGCTAGCTGAATGGTCAGAGTTTTATTCCAGTGTAAGGTAAGGGGTCTGCCCATTGAAGTAGGAAGCCCTCTGACTATGTGATGAAATCATACGACAAAGAGAGTTAATATTTACAAGCCCAAAGTCTGGCAAGTAAAATTCACTTCCCGCCAATCTCAAGTACACTTCTTTCTCATGTGCAACATCCCTCTTAAAAAAAAAAATAAATAAAATCAGTGGTGCTAAGCATTTCTGCATCTTTGGGGATAAAAATGTGTGTTTAGCCACTCAAATATCACCAGCGTGACTGGTTTGGGTGAGGGTTTTTTGGTAGTTTTTTTTTCCAATCCAACTAACAACCAGCGGTTCCTACAGACACCAATGGGCCAACAGGTCTTTTTAAGTCAAATGTACTTTTGGTGTAAAGTCACAATTATTAGTGAAGATGTATTGCTGATAACTCATCTCAGCTGGACCTGCAGATGCTCTCAGCATCTTAAAAAAATATAATAAGAGTAATAAAATTAAAAACAGGAAATTGTGGATGTAAGGACCTAATCTATACACCTAAATCTAAGTTATCTTTATTTTACCTCCTACCACACAGTCTGACATAAACTGATTTATCTTTAGCAGAAGAACAGAAGTTGGTGCTTCCCGGTGACACATAAGGAAGTGTCCTTGTAGCAATTTCACAGTTCTAAAGCAGTGTACCTACCAGATGAATAAGCAATGCAGATCATTAATCTCTTCAGATCAGGACTGCTTGGAGTTATTCTAATAAAACTATTAATAATACCAATAACGACCACTAACAGGAAGAAAAAAGCATTTTGAAGTAGGACATACTGAATATTATCATAAAAAAGTATCACTTTTCAAAATAGCTAATGAAATGAAGCTAGACAGAATAATGCAGCGGTTGCTTACATATGTACATAATCAGTTCTCTAAATTCTCTAGTGACTACTTTTTACTCTTGGGGAAGATCCGTACATAAAATAACACAAATATAAAAGCCACACATCACCTATATGTTATACATTCAATTTTTTTTAAGATTTGCAAAATTTATTTGGAAATTATCAATAATATTGGCTTCACATAAGTGTTTCTTGCACTGGTAAGGAAACTATATGAAAGGTAGCAATTAATTTTAGAAGTTTCAATTGCTTCTGAGGAACACAAATCCATCTATGTTTTTAACTCTTCCTGAAACTCATCAAGAAGATTCCCAGTAACCACGAGCATCTCTCACAAAACCAGTACCAGAACTCTTACTCAAATTAGTCTGCAACTGTTCTCACAACCAAAGACTTCATAATTTAACCATAAAATCTCTCCTTTCAACACAGGCAGGAAAATCGTTTTGTTGTCTCTTGCCCTTCCTACTCCCAATTGCTAAAATACTTCATCATGACTCTACATCAAACAATTACCAAAGACAATTTTTTAAATGTGAGTCTGCATAGCTTTTTATGGAGAGGTAAGGAAAGGATGACTATATAGGGATAGAAGGGACACAAGTAAGTCCAAGTCAAACTCATCTGTAATTGAAATCCAGTAAAATTTTATGCTCAGCAAATATGACTTTGCCACAGTCCCTGTAGGACAATGCAGTGAATACAGAGTCAGACCACTTACATTTCCTGTTAAATAAAAAACCCTCCATGTTACCTTAAACTGAAAGTGTAACAAGGCATCTAACACAAAAATAATTTTAAAACTCTGAAAACCTCACTAAAAGACAGAAAACTACGAAGCCAGTAAAAGGTATTTTTACCTGCTCTAACACCAAAAAAAAAAAAAATCTATAAATCTTGTTTTTCTTGCAATGTGTTTTTCAAATGACCTTTCAATTAGCCATTATCATTAAGACAATACCAAGGTTAATGTATTCAGGGATTGATTTTATTTTTGCATACAGGGCAAAATGATAGCACCTTCAAAAAGTGAGCATATCAGACACATACAAAACATTTAAAAGACTGGTACAGGCACTTGGGGAGCAGGAAAAAACACTGAAACATATACCAAGAGGTACAATAAATAAGGAGAAAATTTAGAAGTGTTTTGAAATAATCAGAGAGGCTAATTTTTCAATTTTTAGATGCAGCTTCTCCAATGCTGAAAGAGCAAGGAAGAAAGGACAAAAGTTCTTATCTGAAATTAAATGAACAGTCTGGCATGAAAAGTGAAATAAGAATGAAACTTTAGACAGTAAATGAGTGATACAGCTATTTGTATTCACCTCAAATGCTTCATTTCACAGGTTATATAAACTGAAGGGTGAGGAAAGAAAAAGAGGCTGTCAGAGAATTGTTATCATTTACTTTGATTGGTTTCTTCAGCTAACCAGCACTGTCTGGGTGAAGCCTCTGCCAGCTCACAGTCAACTGAAGCTCATGGCCAGATCTTCCATAATGTGATCAAGTGGCTGTCCAGAGATAATGAGATGGATCTGAAGTGTTCAGTGCCAGCAAGCTCAAGGCACTGCTTCCCTAGCTACCTCAAATGGCATTGCATCCACTCCAAAAGAGAGCAATGACAGAATAAAACCATGCTGAATCCTTTTTCTGGATGGAAAAAACCCAAAACATGAGACACAACTTCCCCCTCCAAACCCTCTATAAAAAGTCACAGAAAAAATGACTGTCCACCCTATGCTACCTTTAGGATCCTTTAATGGTAAGTTCCATTAAATTATTATTTCAATTTGTCCATGGAAGGGTTGAGGTAGGAAGGCACTGCTGGAGATCACTGAGTCCAACGCCCTGGTCGGAGCAGACTCAGCTGGGACAGGTTGCTCTGAGCCATATCCAAGGAAGTTATCTCCAAGGACAAAGGCTCCATAAGCTCTCTGAACAACCTGTTAAAGTGCTTGACCATCCCCACAGGAAAAAAAAAAAAGTTTTATCTCACATTTAACTGCAATTGCCTGTATTTTGTGCCACTTGGATTGACCCACTCTAGAATGTCCACGTCCCTCTTGTGGAATTCCCCTGGGGAACCCAGAACTGGATGAGGCACTCCAGATGTGCCTCACCACTGCTGAGCAGAGAGAGATCATCTCCTACCTACTGGCAGCACTTTTCCTGGCACAGCCTAGAAGGCTGGTGACCTTTGCTGGAATGACAAGTTGCTGGCTCATGCTGCCTCGGATTCCACCAGGATCCCAGGGCCGTTCCTACGAAGCTGCTTTATAGATCACCAGCCCGTGTCTATATGGGTGCACATTTTTCTCTGTGGACATCAATGCCTCTCCTTTTGTTGAACTTCATGAGGCTCCTGTCGGACCATTTCCCCAGCCTGTTGAGGTCCATGTGGATGGCAGCACAACCCTCTGATGTATCACCCACTTGTCCCAGTTTTGTAGCATCAGCAAACTTGCTGAGAGTACGCTCTACATAAATCACCCAGGCTATTAATGAAGAGGTTAAACTGTAGTGGCTTCAGGATCAACCCAGGGGCACAAAACTAGTGACTGGACTCCAGTCTGGGTTGGACTTCATGCTGCTAAACACTGTTTAGTCTGGCAGTTCTGACAAGTTTCAGTCCACTTCACCATCTACTTACTCATTCCATCATTTTGTCTATGAGGATGTGCTGGGAAACGGCTTGTAAAATCTCACCAGAGACAGGATAACGAGCATTCACTCTTCTACCCCTGTCTTCCAAGCCATTCATCTCATTGTAAAAGGCTGTCAAGGTGGTCAAGCCTGATTTACATGGTGTAAATGTGTGCTGACTACTCCCAGTAACCTACTTCATGTTTAATCATGGTTTCCAAGAGGACTTGCTCCAGCACTTTCACAGGGATCAAGGTACAGGTGACCAGCCTGTAGCTCCCCAGATCCTCCTTCCTCTCCTTCTCACTTTTAACAATGACTGTGGTTATATTTGCTTTCTTCCATTCCCTACAAACCTTCCCCAATCTGTGACTCTTAAAAGGTTACTAAGATCCAGTTTTCTGGGATGTCAGCTTTGTGGTATAGATACTCAGTGTAAATCACTGTCCCTCAGAAAGGCCTCTCCCTCTAAAAATTTACACACATGTTTAGGTCTGATTTTACCAGTTGTTTCATAACAACTTCATTCTAAGTATGTAAAAAGATTCCTAAATTTACATCAAAATGTTTAATTTTCTTCTAATTGTAATCCTTTTAAAGCTTTTCAGGCTCCCTTCTTAGCAGTTTATCTGAGTCAGTGTTTGTGAAATAATGTATCATTTTTAGCTAAATGTTTTTGGCATATTGTTCAGTTTTTAAATACATTAATTTACTTATTTCCATTTAACATGAAGCACTTCAGAGAAACTGATTTGAAATATTTTAAGCCACTCAGTTACCTACAAATAAAACATTTTAAGTATTTAAGCATCCATGCTAAACTGGAATGGTCTGTGGTGTTTTTGTCATAACTTCTCTGTCATCTCAGACTTTTTGGCCGAATAAGCTGCTTCAGAATCCCTCCGTTTTCTGAACTGTAGAGAAAGTGATGCAGTCCTTCCCCCTTAAAAATCAAAACCAAATCAAAAAAACTTACTTTGCTTACAAAGTTACAGGTAAAAAAACCTGCACGAGATTTTTAAAAACCAGTCCAACTTTTACAAAGCATTTCCTATGTATTATGCAATAAATTACACACAGGAAGAAGAAAAAAAAAAAGAAAAATCTGGCTCTCAGAAACTGCTGGAAATAACTTAAGAATATGATTTCTCTCTAGCAGTGTTATCTTTCTCCACAACACGTCTTACTGATCATGTGCTAAACTCAATTCCTCTCAAGGCTTTTGAAGAACCTACTTCTGTTGATGTCCAACTCTTCCACTGCTTGAAAGACCACAACAACGTTCTTCAAAGTCAGCTGCCTTTTTAATGGTATTCCAAATTGGTAACTCTACTGTATCATCTATATATCATCTGTATTGTCCAGGGAAAAAAAGTAACTAAATTTAATATAAAAAACCACTCAATACTAGCTCAAGAATTCTGCATTCAGATAACATTTTTAAATAACAGTTTGCTGATTTAATTACTGACAACGGGCTGTTGCAAAGTATGGCTCCCACCTTCCTGTCTTCCATCAGACAAGAGTGTTCTTGACTTTCTATTACTGTTATAAATGTCTTCTCTTCTAGCCTTTCTCTGGAAAAGAGTATCAGTGATCAGGAATCTCCACGTTCATTAAGAGAGCTTTATGGTGGCTGCCTCTACCTCAGAGCTGTATTGCTCAATTTTTAATTTTATTTTCTTATAAAACTGCTGAAGTTGCATGCAAATATTTCTAAACAGACTGGAAAAGAGCAAAACCCTTTTAACCTGAAATATTTTGATTTAGTTATCTATCACTTTTTTTTTTTGCTGGTTTACATATACTAATTAACAATATTTAGATCTTGCTTACAACATCTATGCACACATAATAACTGAGTAAAAATAACTTAAATAATTTAAAAATTATCCTTTAATAAAACAGTCCTTCATTGTTATCATAGTTGATCCTGAAAAGGAAGCAATATATGCAAACCCTACTGTGCCTGTTAATCTGGAGAGGTAATGCAAACTGAAATATTTTCAAGCTCATTTTTTAATGTTAAAAGATTTCCAAAGACAGATAACAAACAATTTCCTTCAGATGATCACTAACCTAGGTTTATACGCATCTGTCAAGCTATCATCCAAGCTGTAGCTGCTCTCATACAGATTTACGTCAGAGAATCGCAACCAGCAAATCATAGTTTAAACTTTATTTGACTTGTTCGAAACTGATTTCCTAGAAAGTCAAACAAATAAAATACTTCTTACAATATCAGACATAAAATTCTGAAATTTGGTGCCACTGGCAGTACCACAGACACTACTGGAGAAGAAGGGACAAATTCAAGGACAGAAGTCACATAAACTGGCACAAATGCAAGTAGTCAAGGATATAGCCTCAGAAAAAACAAGGAAAACAAGGGATCTCAAAAAGCCAACAGGCTCTCTCAAACACTCTCTAACTAGCATAAATTTAACTACAGTTAGACTACTGTGCTAGAAGGACCATTGCTCTCATGCAGGAGATTTTACGTGATCTGGCAGCCATGCTATCTAGCCCTCTTTAAAGCAATTTCTGCTCAGAGACACATGTTGTCTATATGTCAGCTGAGGTTCTTTATGCTTCATTGTTCCCTTTGCCTGCAGTTCATTCTGTTTCTTTTTATCCAGAAACATCAACTGTATTTCAACTTCTTTTCTTGTGATTCTGTACTTGGATCCATCACCCTCTGTAGTGGCAGCCTGCTTTTCTGGTTTTCCTGTCAGACAGGTATTTGAACACACCATGGTTCTATGTGGTATCCTCTCTTCTTTGCTCCAATTTGTCTCCAATCCTACTGTTTCCACCTAAGAACTCTAATGCTCAGATATGTTCTGCCCCCAGTTCAGGTCATATCATGCATATACAGATGTTATCAGAAATCTCATTAGCAATGCAGCTAATATAAAGCACTGGCAGCTTGGCAGCTTCTACACCCAGTCATCTTTGTTTTCTCCTTCATGCGAAGGTCATCTCTCACGCCATCTCTGACACTATCAATACCTCTCCCCAGCTCAGAAGTCAAGGACTTGTTTCTTTCTCATTAAAGACAATCTGCACCACCCCATCCCTTTCTTTCTGGCCCTATGTCTACTCATTCCTGTACTTTAAGGATTTATCAAACAAGTTCCAAAAGTTAAATAATTTGCTGCACAGAATCTGGTAATATGAATGCTATGAAACATTAAGAAGATGTCCGTGCTATTTCTTATTAGTTTCAGTTCCTTGTATGCAGAATGCTCTCTTGGCCATATTTTGATCAAGATGCATGATAGCCTTTCCCACAGCTTTTTAGATGAGGTTTCTTAGGGAACAAAGCTTTATGTAGTTCTGTGATTCTCTCTTTGATCCAGCAGATCCTCCTCCCCTTCACCATCTCATCAGATTCTCCACCTGTCACTCTATATAATTCAAATACTGGAATTTTTGAGGATATTTTGTTTCTACAGGCTTGGCAATTACTAGAAGATGGATAAAATAAGAGACCCACAAACTCCTGATAACTACAAAATCACACTAAATTATAAACAAGCATCTCATGCTCTGCCACAATACTATAACATGCTTACATGTGTGGGAAGTCACCATATATATAATTTTGAAACAGTCACAGCACATGCTGTCACTTGCCTAGAAGAAATTATTGATATATATGATATAAAAAAGGCTTAGAGAAAAAGGATATCATGATTCTGCAGCTCTGCTGCTCAGAAAACAGCTACTTTTTTCCTTTGGACCTTTCAAGAGAGATTGAATGGCAGTAATTCATGTCTAAAAATTATTTGCTGCAATGATATTTTTTGAAATTAAGTATCACTGTTAATTTCAAATATCCATGTTACAGATAAAGATGCTCTTTTTTTAATGTTGAAAGAATTAATTTTCCCTCAACACCTCTCTTCAAGCCAATTTCTACTACATGTAAACAAGGTAAGCTCAAAGTGTACAAGGAAGAAAAAACTAATAGGTAATGTTTCTGAATTAAAAAAAAAAAAAAGGCGGGGGGGGAGGGGGGTTGTCAAAGATTAAACAAAAGTTGGGAAACTGCCTTGCCTGCGGCTTTGTGTAGTCCAGAGAGAAGATGGCAGGTGGACCACTGTCCTGAGGTTTATTACTGGGTTCATTACTGCACCCACCACAGATTTCTTGCCTACTGCAGCTGTTCACAGCACGTGTGCCACCGCAGGGTAGGAAGACTGAGGAAACAGATGTTACAGAGTTTCTATTTTAACAGAATTTCACAGAAAAATAGGCACTACAACATACCAAATTACAATTTACAGCCAGATTAATTTCTATTTCTTTTGGATCTGGTTCTGTATCAGAAGTAGGAGCAAGTGGAAGAGAATAAAACAATAGTTACACAGTCTTTATTACTCCTACTGTGGACTCAGCCTGCCTATAAAGCATAATAGGAAGCACAAGCACTGCAGGTGCAGGTTTCTCCTCTCTACATTGTAGGGATGATATCTAAAGAATGATAATTTATTTTATATATACCACAGGGATTTTAAAGGACAAATAATCCACAGTATATTAAAAAAATGACACTTTTTTTTTGTAAGAGATTCTAAGAGGGATGATGTTTTTTCTTTTGTTTCTATTACAAGCAGACTACTTTTTTTTAAAAAAAAAGGGGAAAGAAAGTATTCTCCTTGACTTGCATACCAAGCTTTTAAACATTAGAAAATAAATTGTTTCTTTTCAAAACATATTATGAGTGGCTTCAGTTGCATATGAATATTACGCTAATTCAAAAATCCTCGAATAATTACATGCAAAGAAAAAAAAGACAGCAGTACTGTGCTACATCACGTTTTTTAAAAAATATGGAAAATGAGCTGTTCTGTTTAATTACAGCCGCTAGGTGGCAAAGTTGGCCAAAGAACCAAATGTTTGAAACTTGACTATATCTTCCTATTTGACTACAAAAGGCTTATTTAAAAAAATGCCACAGAAAATTAAAAGACGTGTGAAGGAAAAATTAGATTTAGTATTTGTATGTGATTTAAACTGCTTCATCCACCTATTAAAATCCCTAAGAGATGATAACATAATTTTAGCAAATGTTCTTGAAATCACATGAAGTAATTACTGCACTGGCCAATAATAAAAATATTGAATACAGATTTTAAGTTTAGAATAGAATATATAATAACACATATTATATCTTCTTACTTGACAGAAGGCACAGTAATGCTATCTTTTGACTACAGAAGACATAGCACTCCTTATGTTTCTTGAGATAAATGCAGCTTTTCTTCCTTTCAAACCAGCACAGTCACTCTCCATCTGGTTGAATTTCAGCAAATACTTTACAAAGAGAGCTAGTCTTTTGACTTTTTCTTTTTAGTACTTTCTTCTCCTTGACCTTTTCTGGCTAGTTCTTACTTTTTATTTCAGCACATCTGCTAGTTGGTTCATGCTTTTAAGTTAAATTCCATGCTGTCTACACTTACACATCCCAACGTACTGGATTCAGTGGTACTTGCAATACAGCTAAAAGTGACACGAAATGAACATTAGTTGATCCATGAACTCTCCACAAATATACTGCAAAGCAAACCCCATCTGACTCATGTGGAACTCATGTTAAAGGAAAGAGTTTGCAAGAAGAACTCTCCTGTGCCATGGTTCCCAAAGAAGTACTGAACTATCACTTAGTAAAACTCTACTCACAATATTAGTATCT